>JACCPH010000027.1:20769-237951 GCA_014183095.1 Harringtonia aguacate
TCTTGTCGAGCGCGTCGGCCGTTCATTCTGTAACTTAAGGTTGCTAATGGGACGTCGTAGAGTTTAGCTGCGGCTCGGAGGCTTAGATTTCTAGTATTTTGGAGAGCTTGGATAGCTAAGAGTAATTGACTTTCTTTTGTAGTTGGTGCCATTGTTTGTTGTAGAGAAATGTTATGTTAAAGGTGGAAGGTAGACATTTGTATGGGACGTGTTCCGCTCGCTTGTGTGTTCCGCTCGCTTATCAACTACGTTATTATAATTTAATATTAAGTTTTTATTTTTTAATTATAATAACTTTTTTAATTATAATAAGTTTTTTAATTAAATAAAAACTAATATAGTAACATAATATTTTAAACGTTTTTAATTATTGTAAAAAACCTATTATTAACTTTTGTTTTTGTTGCGTGCCTCTCACGAGAGCACTGGGGAATTCTCTGACAGGAGCTGGGCTCGACTATCTTGCGAATTACCCGGGATATTAGTAAAGGGTGAACAATAGGAATACTCATTAAGTGCGCTACCGCGCGGTATCACCAGTCAGTGAATTGTCCTGATTCTTAGTGAAGTTATGATTATGAGTAAAGATGATTGTATTGTTGTTTTCTTTCTCGTACAGCTATTCTAAGAAATGCAAAGTATTTATATGCATTTCACCATGGGAAGAGCACGTGATCGTCGTGTAAGTCACGGGGACACGTTGGGGTTGTGCCAGTTTTAAAGTTGTATAATACAGTGTTTTAAGCGTTTTTATTAAAGTTTTTAATATTTTTTAATGTTTAAATACTAAATAAGTAAAACTTTTTATTAAAACTATTTTATTAACTTTTTTAATTTAATACTTTACTTAACTTAAGTACGTTGTTTATATAGTACTTAATAAACTTATTAAATATAATATTGTTAAGCTTTTTAAGTTATTATATATTAATAATAAATAGTTAAAACAGTACTATTTACAATAGTTAAACTTTTAATAAACTTAAAGCTTTTTATTAACTTAAACTTAATATTATTATAATTAAAAAAAGGATTTATTATAATAATTACTCTTTATTATTAATAAAAGTTTAATAATACTTTAACTTTAACAGTTTTAATATACGTAAGTTAATAATAATATTTTAAACAATAAACCTTACTTTATTATTCTTTATTAATTTACTTAATAGTCTTAACTAATACTACTAATTTAACATATAACTTTTAAGTTTACCTTAACTAACTTAAATACCTTAGTTTTAACTTTTTTTACAATTAAATTTAGTTAACACAATTAAAAAAAGTAAAGGTAATACTAGTAATACTTCTTTAAACTACTACTAAGCTTATAACTTATAAAAACAACAAGATAATGTACAGTATACATATACTATGTAGACTAAGGTAGTATCATAAGATTTAGACTAGTATAAAGGAGTAAAAGTAACAATATATTTAAGGATGCAGAGAATTTAAAGATATCCACTTAAGTGGACCGGATTGACCCATCAGAGGCCAGTATTGTAGTCACGTGTTATAAGGACACGGTGCACGATATTCCCTGCTTGACAATTTATTATATTGTTGCCTTTTATCTCATATACATTTTATAGAATTATAAACTATTTATGTGTGCTAGCGTGGAGAGCACGTGATCCATGCAAATTACTCTGGGACACAGGAGGGGCGTAGTATACGGGTAATTTGTAGGATAGTTAAGCTTTACTCTTGTTAAAGAATTCCTTAGTGCTTTCAGGGAAGGCATATAACAGCATATAACAATTTAGCTGACCTACACGTTTAACTGGCTAGTATTATTACCTTAGGTGGTGCTGGTTTTGACATGTGCAAAATAAGTGGGGGCTTGGTACGAGTAATAAGTGACAACTAGAAGGCTGATCGGTCTTCAGCTAACGTAAGTGCGTTTGCGTCGCAGGTGCGACGAGCGCTGATTTAATTTTGTATTACTTGCTTTTTCCTTTTTTTTTTTTAATACATAATATGATATTGTTCATTGCATTTTGAAAGATCATAAACACGGATTCAGTTCACCTAGTGGTTATAAAATTGGGTCTGTGTAAATATAAAAGGCACTTTTAGTACAACTTCATTTATTGCCAAGTTGCTTTTTCACAGATACCTCACGTGCTCACTAATATCGACAGATTTCACCCTTCTTGTTGATGCAGAAGGCAAGTCAACCTGGTTGTCGTTGACGGACGTCATAACACCACACGGTGACATTTCCCTGGTCCCGATAAACCATGATGGCACACCCGAACGGAGACTACCATATTCGTATCTTGCCTGCGAGGTATGATTCACGCGACGCAGACACTTCGGCACGCCGTCTCGTCTACGCATTGCGGCCAGAATGGCAGGTGCCTGATTCTGCGGTTGAATTTGTGCGGTTCACAGACGGGATCACAAACACCCTCCTGAAGGTTGTTAGACACGAGAAGGGGCTTTCCAGCGAGGAGATTGACCGGCAGGCTATTCTGCTACGGGCTTACGGTCACGGAACGGACCTAATCATCGACCGGCAACGAGAGGCACAAAGCCATGAACTTCTTATGCGGCACGGACTTGCTCCAGAACTTCTGGCACGGTTCGAGAACGGCATGATTTATCGGTTTATACGCGGAAAAGTGACACGCCCGGAAGACCTACGCCGGCCAGAGATCTCAGTTGCTATCGCTCGACGCTTGGCACAATGGCATGCAATCGTTCCCTGCATTGCATCGCAACCGCGCGGACCTGAGGAAATCGCGATAAATGACTCTAGCCATGCCGATGGAATGCCTCGTATCTTTTCCAAGGGGGCCGAGGGAAGCAGCGGACAACAACCCAGTATAGCAGTCGCCGTGCCGGGCAAGCCATCCCCAAACATCTGGACGGTCATGCAGAAATGGATCTCAGCATTGCCAACCGAGACAGAAGTGCAGCGACGGCGTAGGGATCTGTTACAGAAGGAGTTGGAACAACTGGTCGCCGACCTGAGCCAACGTCCAGGTCTTGGCACTAACGGGCTGGTTTTTGCCCACACAGACCTTCTCAGCGGCAATGTCATTATTCTACCGACGAAGCCTGGTGGGACGGATGGTGGCGTTGAGGTCACGTTCATTGATTATGAATATGCTGTTCCGTCACCGGCAGCTTTTGATATCGCCAACCATTTTGCCGAGTGGGGTGGGTTTGATTGCGATATGACAGTTCTGCCAACGGTTGCCCAGCGGCGCAGTTTCATCAACGAGTATATCTGCACGTACGCCAGTTTGTGCAACTCCCCGACGAAAGGGTCCAGTGCCTTTGATGTGCCATCGGAGGCTGCTAAACTACTGAGAGAAGTGGATGTGTATCGCGGCCTACCAGGGTTTTATTGGGGAACATGGGCTTTGATTCAGGCGACCATCTCCGAGATCGATTTTGATTATGGCTCGTATGCTGAGACCCGGTTGTCGGAATACTGGGCTTGGAAGGCTGAGGTAGACGGCAGCCGCGCAGCCTCTGGTGCTGACATTCCACTTCGGGAGAGACGTTGGGCCCAAGAGACTGACGAAGAAGTCCACCTGTGAAACAGTCACGAGCATGCTGTCCTGGTCGTCGATGGCTTCGGGCCTTTAAAACCCCAATCTTGTCATGTGTTGCGGTCAGCGCGCCGTGCTATATTTTCATCCATTTTATTTCCCCCGATTCCTTTACTTCTGTCGAGTGGTTGTTTCGGGTTTCACTTTGCTATATATTTTGCATCAGCATTAGGCGCACATTCAACATGGCTCTGGGGTGACGTTTTCTTTCTTCTTGCCTTTTGCTTGTCTCCCCTTTTCTTCCGACGCTGCCCGTGCTTACTTTGCTACAAATTTAGACGCAACCTTTTTAAATTTACAGAGCGTGACGGTTGCATTCTCTTTGTTCTTACAGAAGCCGGATAATATATCATTGCTATTTTGGCTCGTCCTGCAAACAAGTTTCTTTTTTGGGGGGCTACTTTATCTTCTCGTAGAATGCAATAGTCGTCTTCTCATTGACATGCGATGTCACAACTGGGCAGAAACATGTATCCGTCTAGTTGATACTATCTCGGGTGGCCTGTTCCTAGCACACATCTGCCATGATGGGTCGGGTTGAGTTGACTTAAAAAAAACCCTTGGGACCCGCTCCGGGGGTACATTCGATTACTGTGATTACCCATACGCCTGGTCGTGTCTGTTAAGTGACCCATACTCATTGTCTGTTTGGTGTCCACACTCATCAACTGGCACCTCATCGAACGGCGGTTCTGGCAGTGATTTCCGCAGTGACGAGCCCAGCCTTGCTGCATCGTCGAATTGCGGCTCCTGGCGCCTCTCAGCCCGATCTGTGTCATCACTCACGTGGGTGGTCTCCATCTGAGGGTTTCTGCTTCCGTTTGTTGCAGAAACCACGACGTTTGTATCACAACCAGTCGGCGGAGGGATGCCTTTCGAAATGGTGTTTGAGACTGTGCCCGCAGACCCTACTGTATTTGGCGTCGACGGCACAATGACGTTGAGTACACAGTCATCCAGGTGCTCGTAGAAGTCTTGTGCAGTGAGGAACTGCGTTTTGCAGATGGAACACTTCGCCAAATCCGCCCGCCGCCCGGGGTTATCTGAGAGACTGCCACTTTGTCGGTCATTGCCCGAATTCAGAGTCAGCTTTCTGCTGTTTGGGGGTGTTTGCTCGACGTTGTGCACGGCAGTCAAGTGTCTCTTAAACACATCCGCGCGATTGAAAGCCTTTTCGTATGCAGTTCCAGCACCGTGGCAAAAAGGGCAAACCATTGTGCCCTTATAATGCGTGAGAGCGTGACGGTTTTTATCATACTTCCGTGCGAATCCCTTCGTGTGATACTCGCATGTTTCGATCGGGCACTTTTCTGGCCGTTCCTCCATGTGGGTCAACATATGGGCTGCGAGATCTTTGAAGACGCGTCCGCACTCGGGATAGGGGCACCGATTGCGATTGGGTGGGTGTCCGTCTTCTATTTTAACACGAGGAGTCGCAATTGGACCACTCTTCTGTCCGGTGCTAGTTTGTTGACGATGGTGAGCTGCTGGGCTAGGCATGGCAGCTCCAGCCAGAGTCTTCACTATAGGGATGGTTGTCGGTGAATAAGGCTGAGATTGTAATGGTGGCAATGGTAGCGGCAATGAATGCAAATGATGCTGTGGCTGTTCAACAAGAGCTGATGATGCCCGGAGCTGTGGTACTTGAGTTGACGGCAGATGTGTCGTTGGCGTTAAGATAGTCTGCGATGGTTGTGACGAAGCCGATACTTGGAGGGGTGATGATTTCTCCAAAACTGGAGTTGGAACAAATCGTGATGCGTCGTGATGAGGTGACTGGTGACTTTGTGGTGACGGTGTGTATCCCATAAATCTATGCTCGGCATACTCTTTTCCATCGGACGAAGTTGGGTGGTCGTCCTGGGTATCAGTTGACGGGAAAACTTCTTGCATCCACTCTCTGAGGATTGCCATGGGCGGCCATTCGCTGTTCACCTTCCCCCCCCGGTTAGGATTGAAATGGGCTCGGCGTAGGTGGGCTGCGGCGTTGTAATATGCTCCGTATCTTTTTTTGGCAAGACATGCCCTGCACTTTGACAACGGAACAACCGGGTGCGGTAGGTCTGGTAACGGACGTCCCATTGGCTCAGTACATACCCATCTCCTTGCTAGTTTTGTGTGTTTCGCCTGGGTATGCCGTCGTAGTTCGTGTTCCCCTCGAAAGCCCTCGGGATATTCTGCACATTTATCACAATAAACCCGCCGAAGAGATAGCCTCTGGTACGATGATTTGCTATTTGGCATATCTGTTGATGGCCCAAAGATCTGGCTCTGACTGCGAGGGAATATTGGACTTCCACTACCGATTGGGTGAATTTGGCTCGGGCTTCCATTCGATCCTGTACTCTGAGGAGATGCAAGAAGAGCCCCCCCAGTCAAGAGCATACCAGGAGCAGGTTCCCACGGATCGACTGCCTGGAGCTGTGGACCAGAAGAAGACGGATGAGATGACGGCGGTCGCAGCGTCTGGAAAGCGTTGTCGTCGTTGTTTTTGCGAAATTCAGACAACAACGGTTTGTCGTGCTTGTCGAGAATGCGTTGTCTCATAAAGCCGTGCCAAACATCGCGTTCCAGCTCTACCTCACCAAGAAACAACAGAAAGTCTTTCGTCGAGGTTATCCCAACCTTTGGCCAAATATTCTTTTTGATAATCATAGAAGCCGTATTGTAAAGCTCAAGGTCTTCATCAACCATCGCGACACTCGAATCATCGAGAACAAGAGGCGACCACTCGACAAATAAAGATACTAGCGCCTTATATGCAGCATGCATTGCGCCGCAGCTTCCGTCGTTATCAATGACAAGCCCGGCACCCGGTATTGTGTTCGATGCATCTCGACGTAATGAAAGTGAGACCATGTCGACTAGGACCGTTTTCGTAATGCTAAATATGCACAAGGAAAAGAACGTCGCGAGCCAATATCTTGGGTCAACAGTTCTTACCTGCGATGTGGTGCCTTCAAAAGACTTCATGAACTGTACCACGCAGCTGTGAACTACTTGGTAGCGGCTGTGACGGTCATAGCCACCACCCTCTGGTAGTTGGTGGTCGTTGTCTGTATCAAGCAGTATAGATGGTTCAGGTTGTAGCAGGTCCATAAGAAGCACCTCCCTCAGAAGCAGTTTTGCATAGTATAAAGCTGGGAAAGACAAAGCTTCTGCATGCCTATTGACAGACATGAGACCGCTCAGTTTTAGGAGTTGCCAGAAGTTGTAGGCTGTTCCACCCATATTCCAACTAGGGGCAAGGATTCTCAGAACGGGCGGGGCCATGCCTGATGCCTCTCTGGTGTTAGGCATGCAGTCCATGGATGGCAAGGTAGCTAGGTCTTCGAACCACCAGAAACCGTCGTCGAAATCAAGATTGTTCTGGACAATTCTAGCAGCATCTGAGTTCAAAGGATATGCCGTTTCCAGAATTTCATTTATACTCGGGCAACGTTCAAGCGGCGAGGTCATGGGTGTGTGCATCCGGCCAGGGTCCAGTAAGACTAGGCATTGAATGAGTTGAGAAAATTATCTTCACCTGTGAGACTGGGAATTTCCTACCTGGGACAAGGACTGCTACGAGGGAGCTTAGGCCGGTCCTATGGCATCCGAGGGCCTCCCAGAAGCAACAAGTATTGGAGTCGGGAGCGATTTGGCGACAGAGAGAACAAGGGTCGTTTGAATCGCACTGTTGTTTTGTTAGCTGATTTGGTGCTTATCGCTGCCTATAAGCTGGACAAGGCTTGAGCGGGTAGTCTGTCCGGGGAAAATGTATATATACTGGATATGGTTATGGATACGTACGGCCAGTTGCAAGATCCTGCAGCGTAGGCATGGTTCAACCTTGTGCAGCAGCTTGAGCTCCCCGATCGATTCCAGTCGCGAAGGTCCAACACGGCTGCGCTTGAGGGGTGGCAGCAGCGGATCAACTTCAGATTCTATCGAGTCTCTCGGTTGGTGATATGCTGACACGTCTGAGGCCAGCGAATAGCTTCGCAAAGAGTCACTGCGCTCGCCGAGTTGGCTCTGTTTCGGCAAAGGTGGTAGCTGCAAATTAACACTGCTTTGATGATGAGGGTGAGGTAAGAAATTTTCAGGCGAGGTTGAGTCAATGAGGTTCTTCGGTGGCCGAATCCTAGCCTGCTCAGGCAGAAATGGGGGTGCATCTCCAACAGAAAGACCGGAGTCGCGCTTGACTCGGGTGGTATGAGCCACGGCGTGTTGATCTCGATCCTCTCGACGCAGGAACCCATATATATAATGTACGCAGCTCTCATCTGGACATTTGTAGGAAGTATAACGATGACAGTGTTTCCTGTGCCTGTCAGGCTCCGAGAGGGGACTCCCCCTATCCTTCCACGCTTGAACGGCCGTGTCATGGGCTAAGAGATTCCCGCGTAGCCATTCACTGAACCCAGCCGGGGCGTCGTGCTGATGAATTGATTCTAACGTATCGATGATCTGAGTATCGTCGAGACTGTATCCTAAAGCAAGCGCATTAGCACACCCGAAAGGGCAAGAGCCTGGCAAGGCATATGCAGGGAACCTCAGCGCCACATACCACTATCAAAGCATGCCATCTCCAGGCATTCAATTTGGTACTGAAGTTGTCTCGCTTCCTCCATCTCAGACAGAACCGGTATTCTTTCGAGGAGACCTTGATGACGCAGGCACATGAAGGTCAGCATTGGAACACAGCAGAGTGATAAATTGAGGAATACTGACCGTGACTATCGACAAATGTTTGTAACACACGCACCTTGTGTCGTAGATTGACAAGTTCCACGTTCACATTTGCGACATACTTCCGTGGGAGCAGGAGAGCAAGCTTGGCTTGGATCTCAGCCTGCTGCTCGAGGAGAGCCGCGATAGTGGGATCGAGAGGCGACAGGTCTTGGCCCAAAGAGGTAGCAGAGCCAGGATCTGCACACGTCCCCGAAGTCTCTGTTGCCATCGCCATCCGAATGAAGGATGTGACCAAGAGGGTGTGACAGACCAGTAGAGATACTTCGAGTAAGAATGGCACTCCTAGTGACCACAATAGCAACAACAATGGCAACTAGCAATGGGAAAAGTCACACTAGCCGGTAGCGACGAGACACTGATTCGGAACCGATATCAGAGTCGAAATGTGAAAAGTGGTACCATAGATGGAGGCTCTTTGCAATACGGCATACCAAGCATAGCCGAGTAAGTTTGTCGAGCAAGGGAGCTTGGGAACGTACGAGATTCATGCTCGGAGGGCCATGGCCTTGTCGCCGATCTGGGCTGCATGAATTCGTGGCTTCCACTGTTTTGTCCCTGGGGATTTATAAAGGTTCTGGTGTAGTCATTGTCCAAGCCTCGACGTCTCGAATTGTCGCTTCCCTCGCCGCTTCGGCGTCACTTCGACGTGCCGTTGTGTAGGTATTATCTCGCAGTTTTCGGGTTTGCGTTCTCTTCAAGTACCAGGTTCCCGTCTTGTCCTTCACAACGGTGTGATACCTCTCTCTTATTGGCACGCTTGAGTCGTCCGCTCGCTAATTTTGGCTGATGTCTTTCGATTAATCGTGGTTGATTTGACCGGCGGAGGGAGAAATAACAAACTCCAAGAGATATGCGAAGTGGGGCAGCAACGGAGCAAGCACACATAGGCGTGGCAGATTGCATATACCAATAGACCGTATTTCACAGGTGGCTTCAATTATGCCTCTACCCCATAGATGTTCTGGCGAGACCAAACAGGTAAACTAAGGAGTAAGGATCGGATGCATTTACAAGTACTGAATGTTATTTGGGTATGTATTATCTTTTACTCGTAAGATACAAGAAGTGTCCAGGGTTGGAGGGAAATTGGACGTTAACAGGAATTAGCTGAAGACCCTCCGACTTGGAAAACCGTTGAATGCGCTACCGGGCCGCGGCGACTGTCATAAGCAACGTACGTGTGTCTGAGTATGTAGCCTGTATGGCTTGCATAAGCGTAACTTAAGCATTCACGGGTATATCATACACACCAAATGTATGCAGTGGTACTTCAACCATTTAGTGGTGTACCTAAGTAGTACCTTAGAAATATAGTCCTATACCTCCAGACTAGTCAGCAGACCCGTTTTTGTGTGGAGTAATAACCTATCCACTCCTTCCATGGTTAGATGTACCCGTCCAAATTGTATCTTACTCCGTACAATTACGAGACTGATTGTACACAAATAGTACAAATACAAAATGCACGGCACTGTGCGGTAGAACGGATAAAATTATTTGTTTGTAAGATACTTACCAGCAATAGTAGCATATTTTTTCGTTTCCAATGTTAAGTACGGCATATTATATAATAACGGTATCTTGCTCTGTCTTGTAAAATAATAATACGAGTACGAGCATAATTTGCGTCGTACTCGTATTGGAATAATAGTGTATTTTATTACCGTATCGTACCTCACAAGGAGCCGTAATCGTATTGTGCAAAGTATTTCTTGAGCTAATAATTTATTATTATAGGCGTATTCGTAAGCATCTCATATACGGGTAAGATGCTATCCTGGTAATATTAGAGTTGACGAGCACAGCCACAGAAATTGCGCCACATTTCTTCGTATCTCCCCGCTCGAACCACTACGCTAGATTCTCTCTCAAAACAACGTCGTCAAAGTTGTAAGGCAAGTCGACATGGACGATTTTGTCAGCGAAACGGACAGCGAATACACCAGTTATTGGAGGGACTGGGTATGTATTTTTTTTTACCAGTGTCAAACTCGTTCCTTTATGTCTTATCCTTCCTATTCCACTGACAATCTCCTGGCGATTGTCTAGTTCATATCATCCAGAGGAAATGAGTACTTCTGCGAGATTGACGAGGACTACCTGACAGACCGCTTTAATCTCACTGGGCTGAATACTGAAGTGCAGTACTACCAGTATGCCCTCGACCTTGTTACCGATGTTTTCGATCTCGACTGCGATGACGAGATGCGCGAAACAATCGAGAAGTCCGCCCGCCATCTCTACGGTTTAGTGCACGCTCGTTACATTGTTACAACCCGTGGTCTCACAAAAATGGTATTTGACTCCCGGTTTGGACAGATATTCGCTCATTGCGCTGGCGTGGGAGTGCATGCTAACCAAACCTTTCTTTACTTCTGCCGTCCTTTTCTCACTTGTCAGCTTGAGAAGTACAAAAAGTCCGAGTTCGGGAAATGTCCCAGAGTCAACTGCCATTCCCATCCGCTTCTTCCTATGGGCCTGTCAGACATACCAAATGTGCGACCAGTCAAGCTATACTGCGCTCGGTGCGAAGACATTTACAATCCCAAGTCAACTCGGCATGCTGTTATCGACGGCGCATATTTTGGAACGTCTTTCCACAACATCCTTTTCCAGGTTTATCCGGCCCTCATCCCTTCAAAATCAACAGAACGCTATACACCTCGTGTATACGGTTTTAAAGTGCATGCATCGGCTGCTTTAATTAGGTGGCAGAATACAAAACGCGACGAGATGAGGCGTCGGTTGCGGAGGATGGAAGTTGAAAGTGGCTTCAAGGATGGTGAAGATGACGAGCTTGACTACGATGAGGAAGAAGAAGAAGAACTAGAGGTTGAGGACGACCCTCCCCAAGGGGAGAATGGCCATGTAGCAATTGTGGGATAGAAACCGCAAGTCTCGACGTTCCGGCTGGGCTGCAAATTAGGATGAGTCTCTGTGTACAGGAACAGAAACATGCAATCACTCTGTTATGATAAAATATCACTTGGCTCGAAATTACGAGGTCTACTTGTAAGCCACGGCGTCATCTTTCGCTGTGGGTTGTCGCAACTATGAGGGATTGATTGTTTCTACTATCATGCCACACACCGCCGCTTTTTTTATCTGCCTAAACACAAAGGAGTCCCACCAACGATCATGATTTCTGCCTTCTCTTTCTATTACGTTCCGCATGTCTATAGGGAATCAATCACCCTAGATGGACGCCGCTGCTTGCACTTTCCACACCTGTTGTACTTGAAGAAGTAGCAGGCGGTTGTGCTGCCCGCGCATCGAGCTGATAGCTGTCATGTGAGGTCGCCTCTTCATAGCGTTCTTCTTCGTCGCCGCTACGGCACGGCCGGCGCTGCCGAGATGTTGCCCAGCTATTGCTGCCGATACCAGCCCAGAATGCCTTGTCGGGAGATCGTGGTGCCCAGGTCCAGCCTGCCCCATGGCTCAAAGGCAGGTGGTACATGCGGAATGAGATCAAGGTTGTAGTCGTGCCAATAAAGTACCCAAATAGTATATCAAATCCGTGATGGCGGAAGTTAAACCAGCGAGATGCAGCAATGAACACGGAGCCACCAAAAGGAATAAGAGCAACCAGCAGGAGATAAAGCGGCGGCGCCGCGCCCGCTTGCCGTGCATGAAGAACGGCAGGGTTAGAAATGGACGCATCTCTAAATTGGTCGCCCGACAACTCCTCATTTTTTCCATTGCGTCCGGCATGTGCAGGATCAGCAACTAATTCGTACCTCCCATTTTGTGATCTAGCAATGGCTAACGGGTCAGGGAAGGTAGAAAGTGCACCGGCACCCTCATAATCCATGGGCGTGGCGGAGGGAAAGACCGCACCAAATTTGAAGGCAAGAAAGAGTGCCAGGTGGCCTAATCCAGCAGCTGCAGAGGCACTATGGCCAGATGGGTAGCTCCGGAACCCGTCATTCAGTATCGATGCATCCGTATTCTGGCAAATGCTTGCGCTGACAAGTTGCCCATTCGACGTAATATTTGCGATGCCGCCAACCACATACAGTGCCACATTCTGGATGTCGGGTTGGCACCGCGAGAGCAAGTCAGGTCGAGGTTTCCCACAAATGTTTTTCAGTCCGCTGATTATAAAATATTGTGATGCCATCCCCAGAGCAAAGCTCATGAACGAAGAGTAGAACTCCCATAGCTTGCGTCTCCATATGAGTCGCTGGGAGGTACCCGGTGGTGCCGAAAACCCCGGAACGATGAGAATAGAAGCAATGAAGATGGCAGCCACAGGAACTGCTATGGTTGATATGATCAGGTTTCTGGACGAGACTGTTTCGTGAACGGTGTAAGGGAACCTAGAGACGAAGACAACTGTTGTCAGACAAGCTCATCTATCCGTGGTGAAGCAGCAAGACGGCTGGTACTTAGTTGACTTACGATATGTCTGGATTCTCCAATTGAAATGGTCTCTTGTTTGGGGTCAATTTACTGAGAAAATAGCCACCAATGATGGTACCAAGGATCACTAGCCAGTCGGCAATCCCGGAAATGATCAAGAGTGCGCGCTGTCCCGACGTTGAGTGATTAGCTGTCATCGTGACGAAAGTTGGAAACGGAGCTGATAACGAAGCTGGAGGAGAAGGCCGAGGATTGGGCAACGAAATTAAAGGTATGGTATCAACGTTCACCATTTGGGGATAACAATTGAGAAGATTAAAACATGGGGGAGGGCTGTGATATGTATGGGCGCATCTGACCTCCTTATAGGCACAGAGCGTGTGTGATGACATCTACAATGCGGTAATGGTGTGTGAGATTGTGCTGAGACCCATTACGACCTCCGGAAGTGAGCTACCCTGTGTTCCTGTGGACAAGGCTGGATTTTGCATACCCGCTTTTATCAAACTGGCTGGCAAGTTTGAAGGCTGTGCTGCGTCGTTGTAAGATATATTGTGGCTGTGTTGATGCGAAAACCTCGAAGTGGCCGAGCTACCCCTGTTCCAATTGGCGAGGCTGAACTTACGAGTGACCTACGACATTTAACCAAACGCGGCAACCAGTCCCGTGGCATTTGACCTAACCTAGTGCGGTAGTGACTCGTATTAATACCGTATTTGTATTTGCATCTTACTTATATCTTACGAGACATGCCATCTATACTATATGATGGATCGCAGTGCGTTACTAGAACGACCGCATACAAATATGACCATAGTCTGGGGCAGTATTACAAAAATACGGGTATGCAAACCATGACTTCAATGTATCTTATTTCAAAAACAACTATGAGGAATCTTACACGTAGATACATACAAGTGACATGGCATTTTTTGAGAGAGAAGAGGTCACAAATGCCATAATGTTTCAGTCCCCCTTATTCTTGTCTCGTCGCTTTCCCATGTTGCGTGGTCGAGGAACGACCACCCACCTGTTAATATTGTGCTTCCGTCTAGTCTTGTAACCTCCTTTCGCCTTTTCCCAGTTAGTTAATGTCACATACCATCCTGGTAAGCAAAGAATTAAACAGAGAGTGGAAAGTCAACCAAAAAAACGTACCGGCGTGCCCCAAGGACTTGTTGGGTGTCTGTTACTCTTCGACTTACCACGGCCGCCACCGTGTGGATGATCACCTTAAAAGTTGAAAGAATGTCAGCTGCTACCCAAAGAGAAACAAAACAGACGTGAGATAAAAACGTACTTCTGTTCATCGCTACACCACGAACTGTTGGACGGATGTTCAACCAACGACTGCGGCCAGCCTTCCCCAGTTGGCGGTACTGGTGATGCGGGTTGCTGGCAACTCCGATGGTAGCGCAGGCATCCTTGCTAACCTTCCGAATTTCACCGCTCTGCAACCTGACCTGCACGAATCGCCCGACGACCTCCTTGGAGCCATCATCTTTCGTCTTTTCCTCCTTAGCCGTGACAACAGCAAATGTACCCGCGCTTCGGCAAAAGACGGCACCCTTACCCGCCTGTGACCCGACATTGTACACCACTGTTCCAATAGGAACCATGTGTAAGGGGAGACAGTTGCCTCTATGTGCTGTCCGTGCAGCCAGAATACCCGGGTCGATGACGCCGCCCATGCTGTCAAGAAGGTCCTTTGGAATTCCAGAGCGATAGCTGTACACAACGTCTCCGGCACGCATTCCTTCGGCAGCAATAATGTAAGACTTCCTTCCCGTTTCTTGGCCGGCTAGGAGGGCAATATGGGCGCTTCTGCCTGGGTCATGCTCGATACGTTCGACAAGATGCGGACCGGGAGTCCAGCGCTGAAAATCCACAATTCGAATGCGCCTCTTTGCACCACCTCCACGGTGGCGCACTGTAATTCGGCCTTGGTTGTTACGCCCACCTTTTGCATGACCTTTTTTGGGGAACGTCAGAGGCAAGAATGGCCGGCCCTTCCACAGGTGATCATTGATAGGACGTTTTAGATGGCGCACTCCGGGTGTTCGAGGTTTGTAGGTACGCAAAATGACGTTGTCTTTCTCGGTATTGGTGGAGGCCGGTGCCGCGAATGCGCTCACAATGTCATCGCCGCTTTGTGTTCTGGGTGAGGCAGTGGCTTCTTGCGACTCCGATATGGCTGCCGGTACAAAACTGCTTGCGAAACGGAACCCACCAACCGATGTGTGACGGAGATGTGCACAGCCTGCGGCCAGGCGGCTGATTCGAGAAGGTATCATGGTCACCAAGAGTATGTTCAAGGCAGCAGGCCGTGGGAACAAACCCTGTTCAAATTGGCCGGTTAGTAATAAAAAATCCTTTTTACATGAAAATCCAGATAAACGTTGATCCGATCCGCATCAGCCACATACAAATATGCTTAGGTGGGGTGACGCGATCAGCCACAAGTTTTCAAGTCAGCCAATGATAGAGCTGTTGCCCTGCCGTTGCATCTGTTGATTACGGGCTCGGACCTTGTTTCGTGCAGGACACGCCTGTTTACTCGTGTCGGCACGCGTTCGGCCCACAGCTGTTCTAGCCTCCTGCCACGACTCGTACGGATGAAGACATCTTACGTTGTATCTTGATACTCGTACACCATTACCCTTTGCAATTGCACTTGTAAAAATTTCGAAAGATATATTTCATAGACATTTCTTCGACCCTCTCTCACCTGTAGCTTCGTCTTCGAGATTCAGACAATCAAGCAAGTTAGAGGGGAACTTACTGCCTGGATTTCGCCACACTGCAATTTAGCTCGCAAAGTACGAGTAAGATACCTATTTGTATTGACAGGGCAGTCGCTTAGCGGGTCTGCCCCAGCAACGGAACAGTCGCTAGCTCCCTTGCCTTCACTAAGTCGCGCTATGCATCGTATTAGGTGGCTGATATACGCACTGATACGTTTTTGGTACTCGTACATTGCTCTCCCAACGCGACAAAAAATAATACACCATTCTCTCCGCCTCTTGCTCCTCTTAACTCCACTTTACCAAAACAACCATCTCTTTATAGCCAGTCTTTTATTTTCCCTTTCTATCAACACTTCCTCTGGCTCTAGTTTTCTGTTCCTTTTCAACTGTCCTACCAACCCTGTCTCCTGGCCATTTACTTCCTCATCGCTTCCATTTCCTCTCTGAAGTCCTCCACAACACCGTCTCGAGTTTCTTGGATACCTGCGCTCACTGTCGGTACGTCTAACCTCAATTCCTCACATTCGCGTGCCTTTCTGCGCGTTTTGTTACCCTCAGGGCTGTTCCGGACCTTCATGGCAAATTTCAGTTGCATCCTCTTACAGTCCTTGTCATGACGACTCGGGACCGGCACGTTGGCATGTTTATTGGAGCGTGCAAGCTGACAACGACAGCAGTCACTCGAAGCGAAACAGCGGTATTATGAACATGACCCATATCAACTAAGCTTTTGACTGTCATCGATCTACGCGTCTTGGTTGGTAGCTTCATCCCTACCTACATCCGGGGCTTGATCAGTTGCTCCTTCGAGTCAAGTCAAATTTCTCGGACCAGACCGGTCAAATCGCGCAGCACAGTTTCATCATGCCGCCTGTGAGTCTTTGGAGGCCGCATAGCAGAATAGCATCACGTGTTAACCAGACTGCTTCAGGGACGTCCTGTGAGACAACGTCTCGCCACCAATGAAAACGACGAGAACAGCGCTGCTGCTGCGCGCATGACGAGGGCCAAAACAGCGTCCCTTCATGTCGACGAGCTTGCCATCCCTGCAAAGCCGCTCCAGTCCAAGAAATCCAACCACTCTTCTACATCACAGACGCAGGGCCTGCGGAAACGTGCTGCCTTAGGTGATGTGAGCAATGTTACAAAGGTCGATGTTGCCGAAGCGAAGAAGGTCATAGGCAAGGTGGGCCTTGTGTCCAAGGCTGCTCAACCTACCGGCATACAGAAGCACACGGGCCGCCCCACGGGTCGTACAGCTCTTGCGACTAAAGAAGCAAACAAGAAGGCCGCCGAGATCAAGAAATCTGGCCATGGCGCTATTGCAACGGTGCAGAAGAGAAAGGTTACGTCGTCGACAGCGACGGCCTCCATAAAGGAGGAAGTGCCTGTTAACGAAGGCGAGCCAGCTCGCAAGAAGGCCAACACTACGGCTTCACGGCTGGAGGAAGCAAACAAGAGCAAAAAGACCTCTAAGGAGCAGGTCGTGCCACTGGAGGAGCCTCTCCCAGAATTTATGCCAGTTGAGTTCGTGTACCCCGAAGGCGTCAAAGATCTCGACAGCGAAGACCTTGATGACCCGCAGATGGTTGCCGAATATGCGGCCGACATCTTTGAGTATCTTCGTGATCTGGAGTGCAGCTCATTGCCAAACCCTCGTTATATGAATCACCAAGATGAGCTTGACTGGAAGACACGGGGAGTTCTGGTTGATTGGCTGGTTGAGGTTCATACCCGTTTCCACCTGCTGCCTGAAACCCTGTTTCTCTCTGTCAATATTGTCGATCGTTTTCTGTCAGCCAAGGTTGTACAGCTGGACCGTCTTCAGCTTGTTGGAGTTACCGCCATGTTCATCGCAGCCAAGTACGAGGAGGTGCTTTCACCTTCCGTTGACAGCTTCCGGCATGTGGCTGATTACGGATTCAGCAATGAAGAGATTCTCAGTGCCGAGCGTTTTATGCTCGGCACTCTCAACTATGATCTCAGTTATCCGAACCCGATGAATTTCTTGCGCCGAGTGTCGAAGGCGGATAACTATGACATCCAGACTCGAACCGTGGCCAAATATCTCACGGAGATCAGCCTTCTTGACCATCGCTTTATGTCTTATCGCCCTAGCCATGTTGCCGCAGCTGCCATGTTTCTGGCTCGTCTCATCTTAGACCGAGGCGAATGGGTATGTGATATTTGCCAGGCGTTTTGGGGGGGGGGTTCTTATTTCTGTCTTTTTATTCTGGGTTCTATATGCATATTCCTGGCTCACTTGCTAACACGTCGCCCCTTTTCCAGGACGATACGTTGTCTTTTTATGCTGGCTACACCGAGGAGGAAATTGAGCCCGTCACCGTTCTCATGATAGATTACCTTGCTCGACCTTCAACTCACGAAGCCTTCTTCAAGAAGTATGCAAGCAAGAAGTACTTGAAAGGTGTGTCTCTCTCCTGAAATATGCATTCCATGCATATCGCAATATTCCTGCTTGGTTTGTTAGGTCTGGTGGGTTTTGGCCGCTAACTTTCTTAAAGCTTCTCTCATCACCCGGCAATGGGCCAAGAAGAATGCAACCAACTATGGCATCATGGATACCGAGCTCACTGTGGATGAGATTTCATAGTCTGGTACGGTCTTGGGACAGGCTGTTTTGAAAGCTCATGCTTGCAGTTTCTGTTTCCGCAGTGACTACTCTTATGCATTTAAATCCACCTATCACGACCAACGTCACCAACACTTTATCTTATCCTTGTTGTACTTGAGACACAATGCATCAAACGCGTGGGAATTCGGGACCGATGCAAAGCTGTCTTGTAGAATGAGTAACGGCATACAACACTTCACTTCCGTTGGGGTCGGGAAGACGTGGAAAGAGATTTCACAGCCTCTTCCTGGCTGGATCACCCCACTTGTTTTTGGCTGTCGCGATGTTTGATGGAATTTTTTACCTTGTTGTCATTGGATTTTGTTCGCGTGTCATTGACATGGCGCCTGGAGTTGAGAATTAGTTCGTTATTGCATTGGCTGTGCTTAATTCCGCTTATTGCGTTATTGTTATTCGTATTGCCATTTCTGTTCTTGTTAGCTTGGCTACGTGCACGACTTACCAGTCTCGTCGTCTCTGAACGGTGTTTAAACATGGATGAGTTCAAACGTTCTTAGTATCTATGCCTCTTGGGGTGGCGATCAGAATAGTGGTTTGTACTGCATTATTTATATAACGGATTCAGACCTCGACGCGTGTGTTTTGAATTTTTAAATATTGCCTTGTGCGGTGTTCACCTTGTTGTCATTTATACCCAGTCTTTGTAAGATGCTGGTTTCGGTCGACGAAGTCAAGGTTGATTGGTGTAAGTAAGGCCTACTGAAGTCACCTCTTGAAGCACGTAGCCTGTTGTCGTGCGCTACTCTGTCCTTCTGGCCAGATTTGTCTGGCAGTTCATTTGATTTCGTTAAATATTTGGATAAACTATCGTGGCCACATAAAGAGCATGAAGACAAGGTCGTGCTGACACCCCTTACGCCTGGTACGCCAATATGATTCTTTCCCCTTCGTTTAGATAAGCAATGACCCAAGAAACCTGGATAAACAAAATTGGGGCAGAAAGCAGGCCAGCTTTGACTTCCGGCCCAAGAATGAAAATGAGAAATGGAAAGCGGTCCTATGCCGTTGTCTCGAACCAGCCGCGGTCATCGGTGCTTCGTCTTAATTGGGATCGGAGTAGACGACACCACGGATCCAAAGTATGCCATGGGCCCGGCCCTTGACCTAGAACGAGCCCAGGCGTTCTTCCAACCCCCCCCAATAAACAATCGGTCGTGGTTCAAGGATAGAGAGCTCATTGCCGAAGCTTCTCCTCTCCTCCTCCATGTCTACTATAGACGGCTGTCGGAATATTATGCTGTTTATTGTACTGGCTGGAGATGTTGTGGCTGACGAACAAGAGTCTCCGCTGCTGCTGGCCGTGGATGACGCCGATGATCTGCGAAAGGAGGTCCGGATGTTGCGTGGAAACAGACGGGCCGCGACTATTTGAAATCGAGATGACTGCATATTTGATGTCTTTCGAGGATATCAGTGCTAAAGCCCGTGTAGTCCTTTGTGCTGTGGTGAGTAGGAAGCTGGTGACGGAGTAGTTGCGTTGTGATAGATCCGTTCGGGTGACCAAACGGCGGCGAATAAAAGGCCCAGCCTCGTTAGAAACGAATGCCCAAAGATTCCGTTTAGAAGGACTTTGTGACTTTTTTTTTGGAAAGTGAAGGGACAATTTATCGCGGTATGTTGACTCAATATTGGGTACGCAGTCAAATCAAGTTGTGGACAAAGTAATTGGACTAATAAACGCCGTACGAGGCAAGGAGGTCTAATAAAACGAGACCGCAGAGGCTTGTATCTGGGAGTCAGGATGGCTTAAGTATAACCACAGCAAACAAGCAGTCGATACAAAAATAGAACGTAGACGGCCAGGGCATGGCCGCATGGCAGCAAGATCAGACAAAGAAGCAAAATGGAGTCGGCCAGGGGGTAGGAGGCATCAGAAGAAGGGGTCCTCGGAGGCAGATACAGGGGTGGGTTGTTATGCCTTCAGAACCTGAAGATCCTTCGCTCGCGGATTTCCCTGACAATTACGAGTCCCTTAAGATAAGGAATACGGAACACAATGTGCTCGCACAGTCACTGCGGCAGTGCTGACACAAGGCTCAGCAATACAGTCTACTCACGTGAAAGGGGCAAAGCTGTTTTGGCTGCATAGTGAAACGTTCAGAAGCCCAGGCGGAAGGGTAAGGTGACGCGATCCGTGCGGTGGGGCGTTTGGAGCAAGGAACCAGTCCCGCCATGGGAGGGGGTGTTTCATATTATTGCAAAGCCCTAAGCACACAGCACCCGTGGACAGCAGTGCCATGGGCAAACAAGTTCTTGGCTGAGCAGTATCATAGGCTGCTTGTGTTATGACCCAGCCACGAAGCCTTCACTTCCAGTCGGAAAAAATAAGGACTATAGAGACGCATTTATTGTTTGAGATTCTGTGATCTGATCCAACCAACACACTACTTTGTACGAGAGATGGGAGTTAATTCAGGCAGGACGGGTATTTGTACGAGTAATCGATGTAAGATATTTGTACTCGTATCTTACGTGTATACCTTCGCCGATAATGTTGCAGCACATCCATCTTCTAAAATGAGCAGGGGTACTGGGTCCCTTATGAGTTGCAACAGTGGCCAAAATGGGCGATGCACTAGCTGGCTGAAACAGAAATCAGAAATGCCTTGTGAATAAGATATCTTACATTAAGTTGATCAGGCTCCGCATGCGTGGCTACGCCTTGCAAACCTCGGAAAGACCATATAAGCTGCTCCTTCGATTCACCTGCGCACACTATACTCCATGCTCCGCCGGAACAAGACGGCGACAATGCCGAGAATCGAGCAGAACGGCAGGCGGTTCTGTTCAGGAGAGGTCTTGCTGGCAATGTTGCCAAGCCCCCCCCCACGACCCGATCACACAGGGGTGACTAAAATGTAATGATGACAGCAGATCATTGGCAAAGCCCATGGCTAAAGCGACCATGATCCTGGCCGGGAGCGAGAAGGGCGAGTCCAATAGGCCGACACATTTGGCTACAGTACGAGTACGTTTACAACTTGAGCCTGGCACACTATGAATTCACCGTGTAGAGGTTTATCTAGTCTAGTCCCCACGCGTAATGCCATTGAAAAGAATAGCGGCAGACTATCAAAACTGAACGCTGACACAGATCTCGTTTTGTACACGACCTATAAATACCGCTTCAAGTGCCCCAGCCACTCCGACGCTGTGTAGCACTCCTCCGAATGCTCTCCACCCAAATTGAGTCATCTAGCATATCTCTTACCTGTGCCGGACTGACTGCGCTCCCTCGCCTACTGCCGGTGGCGCTCTCAGGTTGATCAGTGGGTTCCTGTAGCTCGAAACTGAAAGCGCTCGTTGACTGATGATTCTGCCGCGGCTGCAGCTGCCAGCCGTCCGAGCTCGTCGGAGACACTGGATCTCCGGTCCTCGGCATGCTCAGAGGGTGTGCATAGTTTGTATCATGAAGGCTGATATCCATGCTGACACCTGACCAAGACCGGCGGTGCGCTGTGCGCGCATCGTCGGCGGTGAGAAGCGTCGATGCAGCCCGGGATGGCACAATTGCCCTCGTCTGTCCCCCCTTAGATGGGGCCGGCCTCCTGTCTCCGTCATCAACAAGGATGTCTGGGATCCCAAGCTGCGGGATAGCCGTCATACGGGCTGATCTCTTTTTCTCCAGGTGTTGTCTGAATCTTCTCGACCAATAACTAGAACACCACATGTTAGTAGTCATGAGCCCCATGGCATATGCAACCCGTGGCTGCTGTCGATCACCTACAGCGTGTCAAAGAAGCCCAAAACAACCCTGCGGCGAACCTCCTCCTCAACGCGCTGTAGCCGCGCACGTCGACGCAAAAACTCCTCGAGACTAAATGTTCGGGGTCAGTAAGTTGACATTTCATGTACCCACGGGATACTGTAGCGGAGATTACCGTAGGCTCTTGCTGTCGCTTATGACATTGTAGTGTGCAAGGATCATAAGAACCGTGGTGAATGATATGCCCTTATCAGGATCGGCAGAAACCATGACTTCCTCATAGAAAATGTTGAACCGGCGTCTCCTCTCCCGCACTCTGTTGACATCGATCTGAGCTATTCTCTCGTTGAGTTTCCGAAGATCAACACCTGTAAGAGCACTCTGAGAAGCCAGTGAAGCATGACGTGCTTGAGGTGTTGTCATGTCACTGCGAACGTATTCGAGGATGCTGCCCACCGAATCTTCATGATCATAGATGCGCATCTCGAACACGCCTGATAACTCGCCGAGCAGCCGAGGAAATGCTTCGCGAGAGATAAAGCCAGTGCCGTCAGGGTCGACACTGCGCCATGCTTCTTTAAACCGTCGTATCTCGTCTCTGTTGATGTCGGCAAGCCCGCTAGAGCGCTGGTATACATATGAGAAGCTCTCATATATAAGTGACACGAAAAGGTTCACGAAGATGTACATGCTGATGATGTTCCAGGCAATGAACAAAAACCTGGCCCACTCCTTGCTGCCGCAGTCACTTTCGAAGAATGTAGATGCCTCCACACAGAGTGGCGGCTCGATACCAGCGAAGTCCTCCATGACCTGGTTCCAGCCTTCGCCGCAGCTCATCCGAAACAGCAGGATGAGAGCATTTGGTACGGTGCGGAGGTTGATATTGTTAGTCTCTGACGACCCAAACCGGGTCAGGCTGAAGGACTGTGTCATTGCGATGGCGAACACTAGGAAGAAGACCAGCCAAGTTGCCACGAGATTGCCGATCGTTGACACACTCGCCGCAGCTGTTTTGAAAAGTTGATCTAGTGCATCGTTGCGCGGTATAAGCAACAAAACGATTGCGACCAGAAAAATTTTGTGAAGTTGGATAAACGTGTCTTGCTTGGGTTGGGCGAGGAAAAGGATCGAAGTCGCAAACGCGCCTGCCACAGCTCCAATAGAAAAAACATCCCATGAGCTTCTTCGGAAACGGCTCCAGCCCAGTCCCATGATGCGGATAGCAATGTTGGCCATGTAGACTAGGGTGAACAGAAGAAAGAGGTAGTCGCGCGTGCTAGTCCACCAGTCTGGCTCTGTCGAGTATTCCAGGACTAGCAAAATGAGGTGTAGTACTAAGACGATCGTAATGCCAAGATGCCATTTCCCTCTTTTTTCTATGGCACGTTTGTGGCACCATTTCTTCAGCCTGTTCTTGGACTCATCATACGAACTCTTAGAAGGCGAAATTTGACGCAACATCTTGCGGAGCTCCAACCACGACCGTTGGTCGGAAGTGAGAAAAGCGACCCCAGTCTGCTCTGTGTAGTTCCGCATGAAAACAGAAATAAACAAGGTGAGCACAAACACAGTGGCAAGTAGGTTAAAAACAACGAAAAAGACGGCGTTTCCTTGTGCAGAGCCGAACTGGGGCTGGTTCCCGAAGCCGGTGATAGACTGCGCTTGAAAGGACACATCGACCCATCCTTCCTGGCTGACGATCTGGAAGAGGATGAAGAGAGATGATCCGAAGTCATCAAAGCTGTAATAAGGGTTCGAGGCGACGCGTGGTGACAGAATCTCCCAGTTGTAAGGTGTGCTCAAGTATTCGCCAGTGCAGTCCTGGAGACGGAGCACTGAGCCACCATCGTCGTTGCACGTTACCATCTGGCCTCGGAAAAGGCTGAGGCCGTAGATAGCAAAGGGAATGAGTAAGGAAATGGATACAAACGCGGCGCTGAGAATTTTCCATCCACCGACAATGATAAGAGAGTGGAATGTTTCTCGAGCACTATCGCTGATGTTAAGAAGTCGGAGTGCCCTGAGAGCCTTGAAGGCCCCAACGGCTCTCGAGACCGCGCCGTCGTTGGCAAAGAGAGTCGCCACGTTAATCCACAAAGTGATTAATACCACCGCGTCAATAATTCCCCACGAGCTTCGAAAGTATGCGTTCGGAGTCCAAAAAAAGCCATCCGCAATAACCTTTATCAATGTCTCGACAGTGAAGACAACTGCAAAGGCCATGTCGGTCCACACGAACCAGTTTTTGAAACTGAACGTGTGGCCTGAATCAAAGTACTGTTTCTGGTAAAGCGGTGTGGTGACACAGGCGATAACTACCATGGCGACAATCGAGGCATAAATGAACGCAGAAAATGCGTACCATGCGTACTTGTTCGGGTCTAGGCCATCAAAACGTTCCGTGCCCCGACCCGGCCCGACAAGTCTCTGGCAGAGGCGACGAATGGGGTTTCGCGGGCCAAAGATGAACAAAGAATTATTGTAAGTAGGATGCCGGCTTAAGTATTCTCGTTGTGCTTTGCGCCGTGCTGCAGTTGCAGAGACCGCTTGTTGGGCCATCTGTCTTGGATCCAGTGCCTCATTGGTAGTATGAAACCTGACGTTGGAATAAAACGGATTCGGGTCATGACTTGACGTCAGTTGCACCATTTTCTCCCACATGGACGACATGACGCCAGGCTTGATATCAGAGCTGCTCCCCCCTTGCGCCTGTGCAGGTGATTGATTTCCAGCGGGAGATTCCTGGAGAGGGTCCATGGCTTCATTCAAAAATTCATGTACCACGGCCTCCTTTAGCAGCATCTCCATCATGGCCGGACCATAATCCAAAGGATCTTTCCGCTTTGGCCGTCGTCCAAGGGAAAACATGGCAGATAAGGAAAGGTTGCTCGACGAACTGCCTATCTCCTTTCTCTGGAGGAATGCCTTCACTTGTTCGAGGCGCTTCTGATCTTCGCTGACATCGAAATTTTCCTGGATGACAGCGATGAACATGTTGACCAGGATGAAGTAAGACAAAATAAACCAGCCGATCAGAAACATGGCGCCGATCCATGCACTCTTGAAGCCCGTGTTGAAGCCCGTGACGGTGTACAAAACCGCTGTCCAGTTTTCACTGGACAAGATCTGATACATTCCCAAAAATGAGTTAAAAATGGTTGCAAATGTGATTCGTATAGAGCTCCCGTCCTCGTCCTCTGGCGTGATCTCTCCACGAAAAAGTTGAACAGCGAAGATGGCCATGAGAAAGGTGATGAGGAACACAAACAGCATTAGATTTCCGATACCAGTTGCGTTTCCTAGAACGAGTTTGATCAGAGATCGTGTCATTGGTATGGCGAGAACCACGCGATAGGCCCTCAGAATTTGAAAGACTGTCAGCCAAGCATAAACTTGACCAGAATGGCGTATTGGCGGTATTAGAATGACAGTTGTGACAACAGCAAGACCCAAGTCAAAGAGATTCTGCAGGCCATGGTGAAAGCGACGCCAGTCTGCGGCAAATCTCATCATAATTTCAATGTCCAAGAAAATGGTGACAACGAGCTCGATCGTATTGATGAAAGATATTCTGCCTTCGTGCGCCGCACTTCGAAATGCCTGAACGAACAAGTCGAGGGCGATGACAAAAACCCAGAACCACGCGGTCTTGTTGTAGATGCGGCGCAATGACGATGCTCTTCGCATAACATCATCTGCATGAGAGGCCAAAAAAATGTTCTCATCAGCAGTGAATGCGCTACCCTGGCTTTCCTCACGAATAACTTGGAAGGAGGAAGTGATGACAGCGATGAGGAGGTTGGTCATCCAGAGCATCATGATCATAATACCGGCCGCGAAGAACAATGCCGCCGGAAGATAGTCTGAGTTTGTCGTGTAATACATCAGGTCGCTAAACGTATTCGCGCTCATGATTACAAAGACCAGTTCCAAAGAATGAAAGATGTTGTCAAAATTAACGGTAGCGTTATATGGGCTCTCTTGCTCCAGGCAAATGGATCCCCGTGGACAGATAAAGCCTTTGCCGCTCCCCGTGCCATTGACGAGGACGCTGAGGTTGCCGGGCTCTTTCATCATAACCCAAGGAAGGGTGGTAGGCTCAGTATTGGTGTCGTTTTTGAGATGACCGCCGCAGAAACCAAACTGATTTGTGTACGCCGCGGAGAAATTATCTGGTTGAGCAGGGTCGAGCCACACACACTGGCGGCTGAAACTTGATTTGAAGCTCTGCACACCAATGATGGCAAACAAAAGCCAGAAAAATCCGATGAGAAACGAAACCCGGACAAGAAGCGGCGCCGCTTTTTTGAGACTCCGTAATATGATCTTTGATACGCAGTTAGCAAAGGTATAGCTAGAGGCGAGGGGCGAGAGGCGGGAAAGATGGACTGACAGAATTTCCCTTTGTGATGCTCAATAGTCGGACAATGCGGAAGCAGCTGAGCATTCGAAAAACATACAGGCGATACTCGTGCTCCATTCCTGTGATTCCAAGAAGGAACGAGATCCAGAACGAGACAACTGCCACAAAGTCCAGGCGGTTGAAACCATGCCGCAAGAAGGCCCGGCGGGCTAGCTGCATTCGCTGCTGTTCCTCAAATGTTTCTGGAAGAGGTTGACCTTGCATGAAAGTGAATGACCGCGCAAAATTGGAGGGTTCATAAGAGTCAACGGCTGGGCGTCTGACAGATTTTCGTCGCTGTGGCTGGAAAAATGAATGATACTGGTCGACAACCGCTGCGCGGATGCCATGCCGCATGCCTTTCCTTCTGTCTATTGAGCTGTATTCGGCCGCATTGAAAATGAAACCGGACACTATGATACGCACCATGATCTCCAGCGTGAAGATCACGAATAACGTTAACATAGCCCAGTCATATGATGACTTGCCCCATCGATCTGCGCGAGCATGGCCAGGAGACCATACATCAGGCGCAGCTTCGACAGCAAGGAGAACCGCTTGAAGAACAATCAAAATCAAGATCAGCGACTCAATCCAAGGCATCACTAGCAAATCACACAGCCGCAGGCGGATAGGATTGTTTGCAGCAAAGATCCCAAGAGATTTGCCTTTGAGCGGATTAGACATCGGTCTGCGATACTCGGAGTGTGGGAGATGCGGTGCCACAAACTCGGAGTCACTCTTCTTCTCCGTGGGGGTACTGAAAGTTTGTGAAGAGTAAGACGTGTCTACCAACATCGGTGCTGAAACATGTTGTGATTGCCGACCGTCGACACTGGGAGACCGAGACCGAGATCGGCGAGCTTGTTGTTCCAGTGCTTCTCCTCCGCCACTTATGTCCACCACACGTTGGGACATAGCCCTCATGATGGATGCAGTTCGGTACAAAGCGCCGGAAGTAGATGACGTCCGTGAGCGCCTATTAGCGCCTTCTGGCGACAGAGAATTGCCATAGCTTCGATGCGTATTGTGAGAGCTATAGCCTGGCTCAAGATCGAAACCAAGCATCCGCGTGTCGCGGGCTCTAGACGGACTGGTGTCGAGGTCACGTACAGTCTGGAAGCTATCCCGTGATTGGGTATCAGGAGGATTTACACCAAGGGAACCGGATATGGGTTCGGCGCTTGTTGTCAGAGGAACTCGGTCTGAGTCGTTACTGAGGTCTGAATGCTGGCGATCGTCGTAGTAGGAAGTAGAAATAGCCTCGAAGGCATCGGCAGATGGAGGTTCAAGACTAGGACCAGCTGGCGTCGGACCTGTCTGGAATATATTCGGCGGTAGGGCAAATTGGAGGGCAGAGGCATCGATGGGAGACTCGGGGCTCATGGAGGTGTTGTGATTTGGATTGTGGTCGGGTTGGGCGGATTGGACGGCGAATGGATTTGGTTGTTCCCAGTATGTGTTGATACCTGGGAGACTAGTAGACATCTGCGACGGACCTCTCGAGACCTGCTCGGATGTGTAAGGGCTGGATGCAGCTATGCTCCCATCACCAGGGCGGGAGATGCCTCCAGAGCCTTTGGGCTCGGCTTCATCTGAACGGTGGGACATATTGAATGCGGTATGGCGTTATGAAATATCGGGGGCTGTATCATACAGTTCAGGTCACGTAAACCAGAAATGAAAACGTAACACCGACATGATCAGAACGTCTTAAAATTGATGCCTTTCCGCGCTGTTGTTTATTTTAGTCAGTGTCTGCTGCGAGCCAGTGAGAAAAGAAGTGAAGGACGATAAGCGTAAACCGCAATCCAAACAAGTAAAATTGAAGATGATCTGGAGGTGGTTAGGGGAGAAGCACCTATTCGTGACCTCACAGTGCTCTGGAAGAAAGCCACATCATCTGGGAACTCGAAGACAAAATCTCAACCCCGATACCCCGATATCGTCGTCATGGAGACAGGATTGATTGATTGATTGCTGTAAGGGCTCTCTCTCTGAAAGACAGGTTGGGTTGAGAACGACTGAGGTTACTCTGCGTCAAAGCGTTTAAAATATGGGATGCTCCAAAGAAGAAATGAGGATTCGCTGATACAGTTGCGAACGGAAGTGAGACGAATCCCAACAACAGAAGGGGTCAATATAGCAAAGCTTACGCGACCTGGAACGCAGCAGCGCAATGCCAGGGGCTCTTACGCACTGTGCTTTTTGCATGTTAGCGGGTTATGTAAGAAATTTCAGTCGTGTTTCGTAATGCTATAGGAACACTTAAGGAGATGAAATACCCGTATTACTGCCTCTAACAGTACGAGCATGAAACAGGTCTGTCTGATAATTGAAAACGCGAAAAGATGATATATATATTATTACAACAAACTCGTAAACGATGCCTCCCATAGAATCAATACCTATGATATCTTGCACTGATCGTATCACGTGGAAGACAAATTACATACTCACGTGTAAACCCACGTGTAGATTAGATAACAAGAGCTCATTATTTTTTGTTCGCGACCTGTCAAAGCGCGTCTCTACGTTCAATCGCCAACAGTATCCATCGGCAGTCGGTTCCCCCATCGCAACTGCCTGCCTACGCGTTCTGGTTTTAATTATTTTATTTCTTCCCTTTGCATTCCTCCCTTGAATATTACAATCTGAGCAAGTAGAACCACGACGCCTTCGAACCAGTCGTATCTCTACGCCATGGTATCAGCGAGGAAGCGTCCCCTACAGGATGGGGACGCTGCTACCACAGATGTACGGCAGCCACCCTCCATGCTCCATGGTCTCCGGAACATGTGGCAGTTTGCCTGTCTCTATCAGTGGTTGTACATATTTGGTGGCGTGGTCAAGTTGGATAACTTGGACATCGATGTGCGTGATTGCTTTCTTTTGTTGTCTGTTTCGCTTACATGTCACGGTCTTGTACTGATGTGCTGTCTTGTTTAGGAGTTAGAGGTTCATTGCTTGAGTCCGCACTCGACCACTTTACAAGATATTGGACTCTCGCTTCTCAAGTTCCTATCATCCCACCGCGGCCTCACGTATGCTATTGTCGATTCCACTAATGCATCTTCACACTTGCGCTTACACCTAACAGAAACGATTTATTTGATGAGTACACGAGGCGGCAGTATGCCGCGAAGGCACCTGAAAGGCCAAACCCCTTCGGCAATGACGAAATACCAGCCAAATTCGCCGATTTTGATGTCTTCAAACAGGTCAGCCTCCCCACATACACCGTTTGAATTAGAATTATGGCCTACGTTGTCGACTGACTCAGTGCATATAGATTCGTGTACTCTACCAGATGACACAGTTCATCATGATGAACTCCGAAAAGTTGCGTGACAAGATGATCGAACAAAAGGATGCCGATCATGACCAAACAAGTTGGGTAAGCTATTACGGGTAATGAGGCTTAGTACAGCAGATGCAAAACTGGCTTGAATAGTTGGCTGACACTGGCTTCTGCTATCCAGCGTATTGAACCGTTTGGGTGGGACAGCAATGACCGCACATATTATGTTCTCGATGACAATCGAATATACCGGTTAACAGACCCTCCTCCGCGTCCTGCTAAGTCGAAGAAAAACACGAAAAAAGCAAGGGCAGAAGCAAGACGCACTAGCAAGAGACGCCGTGTTTCCGTCGAAACCTCGAGGAACGGCGTCGCAGACACGGCCAATGATACGACATCCAAACATGGCGTGGATGCACTTGGGTTATCAATACTTCCTGACGACGACGAAGACAACAATGGGCTTGGAGGCATGAAGTGGGAGTGTGTCGCGGTAACCTTGGATGAAATACGCCAGTTTCTTACCACAATACCGGGCAAGAAAGACGCGAACGAGATGATTTTACGGGAGAAGATTCTTGAACACCTTGTCCCTATCATAGAACAACAGGAAGAGAGACGCAAGAAGCGACAAAGAGAGCGAGAAAAGGAACTTCTGAACTTGGAGAGGATGGCCCACGCAAAACGATCGAGCCGGATCGCCAACCGACAGGAACAACAGAGGCGGGATGAGCTTCTCCGGGAGGAGGAGAGCAGAAGACGTCACGAGCAAGAGGTGTTACAAAAAGAGGAACAAAAACGGAAAAAAATGGAGAAAGAGCGCGATAACCGGTTACTCACGCGAGAGAAGCGGCTGCGTGAGCGCGAAATCCGCCGCGCCCAACACCAGGGGGAATTGGTTCATCTCTCGGAGGGGAGTACAGGTTCCAGTAAACTGGCAACTCGTATCTCGGAACGGCGGCGTGAAGCAGAGATTGAGAAGAATAGAGAAGCTCTAAGGGAACTGGAGCATGAGGATGATGAGGAGTGGGTGTTTGACTGTATATGCGGCTTGCATGGCAGGGTTGACGATGGCCAACACAGCGTATCTTGTGAGAGATGCAACATCTGGCAGCACAGCAAATGTTTGGGCATCGACAAAGATGAAGCCGATAAGGACGACTTTCATTTTATCTGCGACTCCTGCCGACGCCGGGTCCACACATCAAAGATTGAGTCTCAGCTGCCTGTCATCAAAATTAAAAGCAGACCGGCTGCGCCTCCGATTCTGTTATCAGATACGCCAGGAGGATCACTACTTGAAGTTCACAACGACACTTCGGCGACGGGACTCTTGCAAGCAGAGCAGGTGCCTTATGCAAACGCGGCCAGCCCCGGCAAAGATGATGGCAGTCCGCCAGCCTCTCAAATTGGCGGAGATGGTGTGGTTAACCGGCCCGTCATAGGTTCTACCCTTGGTCCTCCTCACGGTGTCAATAACTTGGATATCCCGCTGAAGATAGATCTGGTCCCGCCTCAGCCCGCTTCGGTATCGACAGGCGACCTCTGTGCCAGCCTGATCTCGAAGGCGGCAGTTGTGTTACCAAATGAGAGCCACAACCCATTTTCAACGCCGCACCCTGATCTATCTCCACCGGGCCAATCTCCTCGAAAGTCGCATGCATACGATACTATCTACGATCAAGCTGGTTCGATTCTGCAAGGCCCGCCTGCGGAGATGAAGGACTATCATTCCTCAGCACAGGGAATGTCCACCAGTGCGCCGGGTCTACCGCTGTATCCCATACCTGGAAGCATAAATCCATTGCCCGAGAGAGGACATTTATTGTCCAACCCTGAGCAAGCCGAGAGGCCGACCCTCGAAAGCCCAGTATCCTCAGTTGTAACTCCGCGATTACGCCACCCAGAGGAGGATATTCGGGTTGGCATGCGACACCAGCAAAGTTTATCGCCTCCGCTACCGTCTCCCGGAGCTCTATCGCCGACAAAGCAGTCGCATGTGGTGACCGCAGAACAGAGCAATGGATTTCCCAGCTCCAGTCCGGCGCCGGCCATATTTCCTCCCACCACGGCATTATCACCGTCTGTGCCAAAGTTGGATCTCACGCCACCCATCAAATCGGGAGGCGGGACCTATCCTCGCTTACTTGGGGAAGCATCTGATGCATTGTCATCGCCCACGGCAAAAGAGTGATTTGGACACAGAAGCTATTCCTTGGCAATTCTTTTCTTGTGTACATAATAGGAAGCTCATGGCATCAAAGATGTAGAATTCGTGTTTCCAATGGCGACATTGTCACTCTTGATCCCGTCCAGAGGAAATTTCCTTGTGGCCGTGGCGTATTAACCGTAGACAATAAAGTATATATTGAAGAACGAATAAGGCATGCAAAACTATCGTCTGCCAAACAAATTGCTAGTTGTGACACTTTGCCGACTACGTGAATCTCTTGCTTCTCTATAATGTTCGCCTCTGTTATCGTCGGTTGATCACAAGATGAAACATAAGCGGCATCCCTACGGCTCTCCAATGAACGCAAAACAACGGTTTTCACAAATTTATGGCTTCCTTTGGTTGTTGGTTTGTTGTTCCTAGGGTGGCTGGGAAAAGGTCGAATTAACGAGGCGGACGTCAATAGAGCGGTGGACTATGCAAACGGATTTGTATACAACGCACGAAGCCCGGGGAGGAGCACCCGACTGGGACGTCGTTACTGTACGTGTTGAAAAGCCAATAAGAAGGGCAGACAGAAGACCAACATACGAGTATCCCGGCGCAAGAATGCATGCTTGTATCTTATCTGTACGGATACTGGCAGGAAGCTGTCAGGTGGCGCTTTCGGCCTGTGAGACACGACGTTTCCGGCAGCAACCGGTTGCATTTCAGCGGTTGTGGTTGGTGGAGATCAGCTAACAGTGGGTTTGGGCAAACACTGCACAGAAGCAGAACGTAGACTAATAGGCCGCAAACAGACGAGGCGGCAGGTTGGACAACGCAAGGCCGACCAGAGCACTTTCAGGATGCGAGAGCCCCTTCCTCACACACATTAATATGCGCCTAGCTCTTTTTCCTGCCGCAGCCAAGCTTTATCTATTCTCAAGCATGCTGCAGACGCATCCAAATGGGCGATTTTCTCACTTCTGTAGCCGGGGCTCTTTGACGAAGGCCAAAGACGGACAGAGAGATTTGCAAACGGAGTTAGTCGGCGACGAAAGGGAGGGCGTAAATAACAAAGGAGGCCATCTAGCTTGAAGGACCGCACATAAAAATAGCCAGTTGACAGTCTGGTGGGGACAGAGCCAGAGGAAGATGAAGAAAAAGAGGCAGATCTGCCCCGAAGACGGCTACATTCCAGGCGCTTAGCGGGCAACCACTTCGATCCTAGCGCGCCTGTGTTGGTCTTCACAGAGCGGGTCTGGCTGTTTGCAACCTAGCGCAATTAGCTGCTGTGGAGGCGGTTTGCTGCAAGGCCGAAAACGGCAATGGACAGGGGCTGACAACTTCCAACAAGAACGGCAAGTTTTGACTGCGGACGGCTAGATACAACAGAACAAGAAAGGGAGACAAAATGGAGCAAGTGTACAAATAACGGCCACTGTCCAGATCGTCTGGCTGCCCGATGAGAGATCCACAAGTAGTTAAAGAACGCATTTGTAACATAAGGCGAGCCATTAGCACTCGTTGAAGACCACTAATACCAAAAAGCCGCTAAGGGCGATCACTAGAGAGACCCGCTGGTAAGTAACAGACAAAGCCTCACCACGCGAGACAGCCAGGAGGAGTCCACCGGCTGGGCAGGCGTATTACACATCACATAGGGGATAGGTGTACTCGTACCAGCTCTACCGTCTTAACGGAAGCGGAGGACTTGTCCGATTTTGTTGTTCTTTCCCTACACACGAGGCAACTGGGAGGAAGCCAGCCACCGTCTCCGTATAACCACGACAACTAGCTCTGTCGAGAGAAAAGGCCAAACCAGGAAGACAGAAATACAAGACAACAGGACGACAAGACAATAAGAATGCAAAAGCGACATGAAGACAGGTGACGGCACCCGTATCACTTGATACTGTCATAACCACGGATAAGCTTCTTGCACAGTCCTCCTGCCTCCCCCCCCCTCCACCACTCCACTTCAACCTCTCTGTTTACCACACCTCTTCCATCTGATCATTGACCCAGGCCGGATGCGGCCTATTGCCACCTAACCCCACTCTTCCCTTCCAAGGTTTTATGCGGGTGTGCCTGAGCCGCAAATAGAAAACAGAATTGCATCCCTGCTATGATCCGTTTTCGTCGAAGCAGTGTCCCAGCACATCCTAAGGTTAATCCACGTCGATCGCCTCCTTCTCGTCCTCGTCAGTTCTCCTACTCGCTTCATCACGTATCTTCACCTGTGCTGCATCGACTCTTTCTCCAGTAACTGTCCAATCTCGTTCATCATCCTCTATCTCGCCACCTCGTTTCTACTTCCCTTCTGCCTCGTCATCAAGGACAAGGTCTGATACGCTTCTCGTGTATGTTCATCAATGGACCGGATGGTCCCACTATCTCCGGCACCTTCTGTTCACGAAATTCCTCCTAGGAAATTCAATCACCTACTTCCACAGAAGACATAGTATCATCACCGCGGAGCGCATCCACGCATGCCAACGCTGGCCAGCTTATTTCACGACCTGCATCAAGATACTCCTACCATCTCTTCCAGCTAGATGCGACTTCGCAATCTGACCCTATGATGGCATACACACGTCCTCCTCAAGGGCTCTCCTTCAACTACACCGCCCTTAACTCAGATGAAGACATGGAGGCCTATGATATCACCCATACCATACCTGCATCACAAGTATGCTTGCCACGCAGATAGAGAACGGATCAAACCCACACATTGCATCTGCACTTCGCTAATCAGGTTGTCATAGACATATAAATTAAGCACGCCCGAGGCATCGCCACGCGCCTCGTCACAGCAACCGGTCAACAACCCAGGTATCAGCCACAGAACTACAAGAGCGACGCAGGACATGAAGGTCCTTGCTGTCAAGTCGGGCCGCATAGAAAAAACGCCACCGAAGAAGAAAGCGTCCTTAAATCTGTCACCACCCACAACAAGAAAAGATAAGACAAGAGCAAACAGCGGAGGTGCTACACAGTCACTTGATCAGCCACTCAGCATTCTGACCAAAGACTGGGATATACCATTTGTCGATATCGAAGCCTATGTTCACCGCTCCGTAGATGAACGTCGCCAGGAAGTCGATCGCGGCAAGGTTCCCGGCAAAGTTAAACGCGCCATGAACGCATTCATGCTGTACCGAAAGGCGTACCAAGATCGGGCCAAGAAATGGGCGCAGCAATCGAACCACCAGGTGGTATCCAAAGTATGTGGTCAAAGTTGGTCCATGGAACCGGAGAGCGTCCGCTCCCAATTCAACGACTGGGCTGTCATGGAGCGCGACAACCACCGAAAGGCACACCCGGAGTACAAATTTACCCCAGCTAAACCCCGCAAGAAGGGCAAAGATGGCATCGATGACGACTCCGACCTAGATGACCCGGAGTGGGATGCATCTGGTCGTCTAGGTTCAAGGCACCGGCCAACCAGCAGAACGCCCGTGGTCCATCCAGATGGGGGTTATGGGTCCCTCCGCGCCACATACCCACATCCATACCCGACAGGTCTGGCGGATATGCAGCCGCTTCAATCTCTTCACCAGGGACCAGCCTCACACATAGCAAGTCTGCCAAGACATGCGCCAACGCCATATGAAGTCAGCGAGTTTTCGGCCGACAGGGTGAACTATCACCCCTTTCGAGCAGATCAACAGCACCTGATGGAAGGCATGGGATTTCCGAATCCCCATCCGCAGATCATGGGCCTTGCCCCTCCACAAAATCTCTCAAGTCATCGTGGCCTCGATTTAGGGAGCCAATATCCACCCCCGACTGTTGCACAGCACCCACTCGGCTTCTTGAACTCTCACAATAACTTGGGCCAACAGCCCGATCCCTCCCTGGTGGCCCGAGATGGCTTGTCGCAGTATGACATGCCAGGACCCCTCCTTGCTGTTGGTAGTCTCGACGAGTCACAATGGCAATCTGGGCTTCCACCGGCTAGTACAGACACCACTGAGGTGTATACCGGTCCATACTTCGCTGAGGTGGACGAGACCTTCATGCAAGATACCCAGTTGCAGTACCTTCGTGGCGATGATGAGAGCTGGAAAGTTGGTCCTATCAACGAGACTGAAGACTGGCACCTTTGAATTGCCACAAAGACTACTGCGGTCACCAATTTTTGGCTTGTCTTCCGGAAGTTGCATCGAAACTGAATCCACAGATTTTGGTCATGCGATATGGTATCTTAAATTGCAACTTCTGAATAATCTGGCATCTGTGGATGACTATCGATGATTATGGCTTGATTTTTTCTCTAGTCTTTTATTCAAGATGTTACTCCCCAGTGTTTGTACTTTTATTGCCAGTCTAGCGTTTTACTTTTGTTCCTTTGCTGTTGTTGCTGATTCTGGGTTGTGTTGCATATTTGGTCGGCATGGCGAAGGGGTCGGATCGAAATAATCAAACCGTGTTTTGGAAAAGCACTTAGTATTTGCATACTCACACATTGCGCGTTTTTGATAGAAGGCGGGTGAATTGCTTCCAACTACGTCCCATTAAGCGCTGGAGGCGATGCTCTCGTCGCGGGTTGGCCTAGTTACAGGTAAAGGGCAACGAGACTTTAAAATAGAAGAAAGCCAGAATCGGCACCATGAAAACTGCTTTGAAAAGGAACTTTCTGTGGCATTACCATGTCATGGGTGTCGGTTTAACGAATATTCAGGGGTTGCATAAACTAAAGAAGTTGTAAAACAACAGGGACATGTAAGATATCGTACAGTAGATTAACACAGCGAAGTCCAAATGTGTAAGATATTATTACACGATAATACAGTCCTTCACAGGGACTTTTACTTTTGTCGTCTCCTTGTGGGGCATACCAACCAATCATAACGTGTTGCAAGGTCACGTGTCACCAGAATACTGTGCCTGACATTCCAGGCTTTATTACAGAAATTAAGACGCGATAATCATATATTCATGTATGAGTGGTATATGTCGTATATGTGAATATTTTCCAAACAAAAGACAAGTGTGCACCTGGCCAAAAAAATCGCAACAGACAGTGCACCAAAACCCAAATCAACCAACTTCCTACTCTTTTGACCAGAAAAGGGAGTGTTCAGAATGGCATGGATTTCGAATCTAACGACGGCCTTTGGCTTAATTTTACTCGCACATGCGTATGCCATACTTCCTTGCCCCGAACCATAGGTAGCTCGCCCAGGATGCTCATCTCTTGATAATAGGTGCTACTCGGCCCAAGAATACACAACCTTTCAATCGTGGCGCTCTTCCGTGAGCATGCAGTCGACGGCGGGACTTCCAGACGATATCGTCATAGAGACGTTGCTGGCATTGCTAGTTACTAGCATCGGCCTCGTGTTGGGAACCCAGCATCTGATGTCTATCCATTGGCATGTTTGGGCCGGCCAGATTGAGCGGGAGGGGTCAATCGGCCATAAAAATGCAGAGGCCGAGGTGGATAAAGATTGTATTGGAAACCCATTTCGCTTCCTCGAGACTCGACCCGGTTTTATCGACATTCGCGGCCAGCGGAAAGGCTTTGGGGACTGGTCGAGGACGGCTGGAAATGAATAAGAGGAGCCAAGCATAAATAATATCCGGAGTATCGCGTTTGAAATAAAGAGACAAATGAAGCAGCATCGGTACATGGCTGCGCTGCCATTTCTGTAGATTCCGGGAGAAATTCGGAGTCTTCGAGACTTGTCTCCGCATCAGTCCTTGCTCTCCTGTTTTGAGACAACCGTATCCATCTACAACTGTTGTAGCTGCTCAAATCTACATATGAGAAGAGTAATTGGGGTTCTATAAGTAATTTAGCTGTTTCCTGCAAAGGAAAGAGCGCGGGAGTGGACAACGGTTGCCACTTCCTTGCAAGTAGTTTCACACGTCGCAAAGCACTCTTTAAGACACATGTGTAGAATTAAATCAAAGAGTTCCTCACAAACCCGGCATGTTTTTATGCTCATCGGGGTACAGGCTTTCACTCAGCCTTGATCATATTCCGTTCGAAGCTTGGAAGCCGGGATTTTCAGGCACAAACGCGATCATAATGTCACTGGATCGGGGGGTTGACCGGTCGCGACGGCCATCTCTACCATCGTCATCCAAGGTTCCGCAAGGATTCTCTCGGCTCAGTAGGGCCAGAGCTCGAAATCTATCAGCACCTCTTGCTAGTCCTGGATTCTCCGCATTGGCATCAGAATCATTGCCCCCCAGTCCACGTTTACGATCATCACAGGACATTTCTAGCCACCGGGAGGACTCAATTAACATACAGGCTTTTCCATTTCCCGTTCGCTGTCAAGGGGACATGGTTCACTCTGGCAGTGATGGCGATCTTGGGGAGGCAGGGATGACTCTGATGGCTTTGGAGATGCAAGCCAACGGTGCTGTTGGCTGTGCATACTTTGATGCTCCAAGCGAAACTTTATATCTCCAGGAAGATGCCTGTGTCACAGGTCTGGAACTGGTAGAGTCCATCCTCATACAAGTTCATCCCACGACCGTTGTCATCCCGAGTTGTTCGCCAGAGCCCTTTTTCGAGTATCTCGAACAACGGTCGCGGGCCAATGATTCTGATATTTTTGGTAGGTACTGAACTTGCTTTACCCCCGATGACTTGTCCCTAATCCAAGATGTGGCCAAGCTAAATTTGCCCAAGATTGTGGCTTTGAACTTCATACGGCTATGTCGTCTAGCTTCGATACCAAAACTGGTAGAGAATTACTGGCTTTTCTTAACAACTTGCATTTTCACCAGCGTCACGCTGCCCTCTTCACCACTACAACAGAGATGCCTGCCCATAATATACACACCAGGGGCCATTACCATGGAGGCGACAATGGGCTCTTACATCTTGGGACATGCGTCAGTCTTGGCAGCAGAGTTGCAGTGAGTTTCTCGGTTTCAAAGTATGCAAAGAAATCAAGGTGATTTCACTTTATGCTGACCAGGCCTGTGAACCTAAGCTTGGCTGTATCAGTGCTCTCTTCCATGAGATCGAGAAGGAGTCAGTAGCCAGATTCGGCCCATCACTTTCTATCAATGTCAAATCGATACAGATAATGACATACGCAGATTGTATGTTCGTCTCCGCAGATACGATGACGGCATTGCAGATACTTCGGCTCGACGGACGATGCAGTACAGATGCAAGTGTAAGGGACACGGTGAAAAAACAAGCCCGGTCTGTTCTTGGACTATTTTATCCCTTGGCATTTACAACCCAAGGGCGCGCAAGGCTCCGAGAAATCTTTGTTCGACCCAGCACCAACTTGGAAGTTATAAATGCCCGTCATGATACCATCTCTAGCCTGTGTCATCCAAAAAACGAAGGGACTCTGGAGTCAATTTGCTCGACGCTGAAAATGATGAGAAGCATTCGACTGCCTCTACAGCATCTTCATCAGGGCGTTCTCTTTCCAGGAAGCCGTACCTCTATAAATCACGATGTCTGGGTAGCAATTTCAAACTTCTGCGGAAATTCGGCAAGGTTGCTCGAACTGTTCCCACTGCTCTCCCTTCGGGGCTGTCTTCGTGTGTCTCAGGTGCGTTACATCGTTTCATCTTGTGGGAGATACATAACATCCTTAGACATCAAAGCACCATCTGATAAAGCTCACTTTAGATATTCCAAACCATACAAGAAGACCAACTGTCTGCGGTATATTTGGAAATCAACCGGACTATCAACTTCTCAGAATCCCAAGCATCCGGCTGCACGGTAGTGGCAGAGGGAATCTCACACGAACTTGATCGTTCCAAGGATGCCTATGACAGTCTCCAGGCTCGCCTTCGGAATATATGTGATTCGTACAGAGTCCATTTTTCGGCCGAAGACCGCGACCGAGTTATTGGCGGCATCTTCTGTCCTAGGTTTGGATACGTCACAGTTCTATCGGTTTCTCGAGATACCAACACAAGACCACGCTGCGACGCCACAAATCTAGATATATCCATATGGGATGAAGTATTGAAAGAAGACGGCCTCGTTTATTTCAAAACTCCGGAAATGGGTCAGCTTGACAAAGAGTTCGGCGACCTGGCCGGTCGGATTATCGGCAAGTTCCCAGCAACGTACTTGGCTCCTCGGCCTCATCTAAGACTGACTTTAAGCAATACATAGAACTCGAGGTGGAAATTGTCCATGGTCTCACGTCTAGAATCCTAGTGTTCGAGGATGCTCTTTTAGATGCATCCAATGCAATTGGAGAACTCGACTGTCTCGTGGCATTAGCCACCGCAGCTGACAAATATCACCTTTGCCGCCCGCAGATGACATCTAGAAACGTTTTATGCATCCATGAGTGCCGACATATGCTGCAGGAAACTTGCACCGACTCCCTTGTCTCTAATGACTGCATTATTGCTGGTGGTCAGGGGGTAAGCAGCGAAGATGACGAGCTTGATCAACTTCATCCGCACACCTCACATCAAGAAATGCCAAACGTATTGGTGTTGACAGGACCCAACCAGTCTGGAAAGAGCGTTTATCTTAAGCAGGCGGCACTAACCGTCTATCTAGCCCATGTTGGGAGCTTTGTTCCAGCTAAAGATGCCGTTGTTGGCATCACAGATAAAATCCTGAGCAGAATTGCCACAAAAGAGAGCGTTTCACGGAATGAAAGCACATTTGCTATTGATCTTTGTCAAGCATCCTTTTCGACCAATTTTGCAACGAGGCAAAGCTTGGTCCTTATTGATGAATTTGGTAAGGGCACCAATGCTACGGATGGATCGGCACTTTTATCCGCCTTGCTAGTCCACTTTCTAGATCTCGGCCCCGACAAGGTACCCAAAGTCTTGGTTGCAACACATTTGCATGAAATATTCGAAAATAGTTTTCTTCGCCGCACAGGCCTTGAATTTGCTCACATGGACGTCACCCTAAACCCGGGAACATCGTTGTCAGAAAACAGCGTGGATTTTCTATTTAAACTTCGAATGGGTCGGAGATCAGAGAGCTTGGGTTGTCACTGCGCTGCTATCAATAGAGTCGAAGCGGCGGTAGTGGAAAGAGCCCGGCGCGTCGCCGACTTGCTGACCAGTGGCGGACGACTCGAAACAACATGCTTGGAATTGCCCGCTACTGAACTGGAGCGATTGAGAGATAACGAGATCCGGGTACGGAAATTCCTCGCTGCCATGGAAAACGAGGCCACAGCACGAAAGAACTGGAAAGCCCCTCAAGATCTGATTGACTATGTCGCTGACGGACTGCGCGTATAATGACGGCGTTTATATTCTTGCATTGAAGCTTATCTATAAAGGACAAAGTGCACAGGGAAGAATACAATTATAATATGCATAAGCCGAGAATAAATGTGCAAATAAAGTATTACGAGTGACTGAGAGAAGGAAAGAATATCTCTGATTTCATTGTTTTGCTGTATTGTAGACTGTTCATTCAGGCTACTTGTTGATTGGCTTATTTTGCTAGACGCCTTACCAAAATTTTCGGGGATTAATAGAGAGATATATGGCGTGCTACCTTGAACCCCACATCCTATTACTTTGCATGACGACTTCCCCGACCTCAGATTTTCCAGGCTGCACCACCAAGCAACAAAGTTAGCATCTCTCAGTGACACGAATCGAATGAGAGAAGACAAGAAATATAAACTCCTACAAGTTTTCAATGGCGACGTAGGTTCAACCCCAAACCACAACGAGGAATGAACCCGAGCTAACTGCTTAAAAGCAATATCACTTGGCACTCTGGCTTGACACGCCGCGAGCGTAACCAGGCTCGTGGCCAGAAGGGCTACACCATCTGGTTTACCGGGCTTTCGGCGTCAGGGAAGTCGACCGTGGCAACGGCCCTTGAACAGCACCTACTTCACCTGGGATTGGCGGCCTACCGACTGGACGGCGATAATGTGCGTTTTGGCCTGAATAAGGACCTGGGGTTTTCCGAGAAAGACCGCAATGAGAACATCCGGCGCATTGCCGAAGTCGCCAAGCTGTTTGCCGATTCGTCAACTATAGCCATAACGTCCTTTATCTCACCATATCGAGCGGACCGGCAAGTAGCCCGTGAACTGCACACACAGTCAAGTCAGGCTGGGGACGAACCCCTCCCTTTTATCGAGGTATATGTCAATATCCCACTGGAAGTGGCAGAGCAGCGCGACCCAAAGGGCCTGTACAAGAAGGCGCGAGCAGGCGAGATCAAAGAGTTCACAGGGATCTCTGCGCCGTACGAGGCCCCGCTAAAGCCGGAAATCACCATCCAGACACACGAGAAGACTGTCGAAGAATGCGTCGTTCAGATTGTACAATATCTACGGGACAACGGCCTTCTTTCAGAATCCTCTCAATAGGCGGCGAGCAGAAGTTAGGTTCCCCAGTACAACATGTTGTGCGTGTAGATAGGACAGCGTACGAGCCTACGAGATAACCGAGACTAAGTGGGAGCTGGGATGACCCTTCAAAAATGCGAAGCGTGCCAACTCTGCGACAACGATTACAGCTGCAAATATGCCCAGAATTTCAGTGCTGAGTTCCATGGAAAGAGTGTCGAAATATGACAGGCAGAGGGAAGCAAAACGAAGGCAGGGCAGAAATAGAAACGTAGATGAGATAGAAAAAAATAGAGGTAGATCCCCTAACCTCTAAAGCATGAACAAAGTGGACATCAGAAACACAATGAAAGACACACCCCCTTACGGAAATTCAAACTCGTAGTACACGTATGCGGTATACTCGTTCCCTTCACCGAAACCAACGCCAGCGGCAGCCATTTCAGATGAAAAGGCAGCGTCATCTTGAGTTATCTTGCCTTTCTTATCCCTTCCAAAGGCATTACCACCCAAATACGAGTAAGCTGAGTCGAGTGACATCTTGGCCTTCTTCACCAGCTTGGGCGTTGTCTAAAAAAAGTACATGTCAGCAAAATCCGACAATCCGAGGGTCTAATTTCTTCTTTCACCTTGACCAAAACGCAAATGAATTCCAAGGGGAGTCCATAGCGCAGAACAGTCTCGACAAACACGCGGAGAGTCATGACGTGCATCCAAACCATGACGCTCTCGCTCCAGCCGGTACGTGCTAGTCGCAAAGCTTCTCCCCACACCTTCCTTTCTTCTTTCGCTACCCGGTCCAGCTCGCGTTGCTCTTCCTCCCTGCCACCCTCGACATATTTGTATTGCCGGGGTGTCCATTTTTGCTCGCGGCATTTCTGCAGGAACTCAGAGGCATGCTTCTTGAATGTCGTCACGGCGAACAGTGTGAACTCGTCATCTTGCGCTACCTGAACGGCAGAACGGGGGACCACCATTGGTGCCAATGTCTCGTATTCGCGCAGGAACTCCTTTCGCGATCCAGAAGGGACAACAATGAGGTGCGTTTCCAGATATTCCGAGTCTTGTACTAGTAGCGACGGATTCACGATAGGAGTAAGGGATTTCGTTGTCAGATTCCCACTGGAGATTGGTTAGATGTGTACAAGGAACAGCACCAACAAAGAGCGTCAACGCACGTCTGCTTTCTTTGTAGAGCTGCTAAGTTGGTTTTGACAGAATTGTACTGGTTGAACTTCGCCTTCACATCGTTGTCGATATTCACCAGTTCCTATTTGCAAGTAGAAAAGGCACCGAGAGACAGCAGTCAGCGTTGCGTGTTTCTAGAGTGTGGGTAGGCAAGGGAGGAAGGTATTCGCAATGCAGACGTGTAGTCTAATGTCTCACTTTTTGTAAAGTGTCAATCAGATCGCTCAATGGTCGATCTACTCGGTACCGAACTTTGTTCCAGGAGAAGGTTCGCAGATAGTGGTCCGTCGGCTCTGTCACAGCCTGCTGTTAGCATGGGGGCAAAAAATAAAGAAAATGGAGTGAGGGAATATAGAAATATCCTTACTATCGTTGACAATTTTTTGCTGGGTCGCCTTCTCCTCGTCGTTGTCTAGGATAGACTTGAGGGAATCAGCGACACGAGAGACGACGCCTTGGGAGCCCCCGTCGAGCTTGGAAAGGTCATCTGCCTGCTGAACCAGGGCATCGAGTGTTCCAATTTTGAATCCGGGTATCGGAAATGGTTGGACAGAGCCGTTGTCCGGAGATACAGTGGCCCGCAACGAGGAGAGGGCGGTATCCTGATCACTGGATTCGAATATGCGCAAAGGCAGAGAGACAATCGCGTATTTAGTGAGCGTGGGCATACTGACGGTGACGCTGCATACCGGGGAGGGCAAGTATGCAACTGTTTGAATATCAAAAGATGGCTGAATGCCACGGAAAAGGGGAGGAGACAACGTATGTAGAGACGCAGCTGCAATTCAGGGAGGATATTGATGAAAGTTGCAACAGCACGGAAAGGACAAGTGAGAATCCCGTTTAGGGAGCTAAGATGTTGAAATAAGTAGGCGGTTAAAAGGGGCGTGGCGCATGAAGAGTATGCCAGCCAGGACAGGGTGAAGCTTGGTCGAGTGCTGAAGTGGGATAAAGTCGAGATGAGCGAATTTGAGCTAGCTCTGGACCAGGTGCAGCTAAGAGGTATTAAGTCCTGGCAGCTGTGGTCAGCTGGCATTTCACTGCTACCCGAAATTTTGTAACAAGACTTTATCCTGTACTCCCCAAACTAGCAAACAGATGTACCACAACTTAAACCTCCTCCCATAGCTGTTCTGCCAGCGCCCTACCTCACTTTGGCTGCGGGCCATTTGTTCTCTCCAACCACCAAACCCATCCCCGCTCTTCGACTGTGCCTCTAATACCTTTCAACCAGTTCGCTGGCAATCAGCCAATGCTGGCTCTTTCTGCTTGGCACCCGTCCCGTCGCACACCCAGCCCGAACCACAGGGCCATCACCACTGGCAGCGGCCACCGAGCCATCCCGTGACCGCTATTTTTGTGTTCATTTGCCACGAAAAGATTCTCCAGCCTCTTTCTTTTCTGTCCTGTTGTCGACACTTCCAATGAGCCCATGCACCTCGGCTTGCGCCCATTGCCTACCGTTTCCGTCTTTCTTTGCCTGCTTATTCATTCCTTTACTTTTCCCGTCATTTACTCCGTTGCGCCGGCCGGCCGTCCACCCACACAGCGCGTATAACTACCGACCAAAGCAGTCTGGCCTAGTCTAGTGTTATCCCTCCACCTTCGTCTCCCAGCGACTTGTTCGACCAGCTGATTGTGCGGCATCTCCTGTCCCATTTGGTTATGGTCAGGAGCTTGTGACGGTCACCTTATTCGCCCAGTCTTCAACCTGCGGCAAACTGCCTCGCGCATTGCACGGCGTTGGATGGCGTGCGTGGTAGCTGGAAGAAATACGTGCGCGTCCACTGACTTGCCTGCTTTCTGCGTGCTGCGGTTCTCCCGCATGCATTTTGCCAACTGCTAGTCGCCAGCTCTACCCTTGACGCGCTACTATGCCAGCGTTCCACTCGATCTGACGGATTCCCCATCTGGCAGCCGTCGACGGCAAGCCCGTACTTCCTGCCTCGCCGAGAACCGTCTCCCGCCCCCCCCCCCGGCGAGAAGAGGCACGGGCGCACAACAGGGCAGGAGTGGAGGAAAAGGAGACACTTAAAGGCGGGGTTCAAAGCCGGTTTGGGCTGCTCTGCGGCCAGTTGGGGCAGCGACGTTTCTATACGTCGCTTGGACCTGCAAGCCTAGACGTCTCCCTTCATACCTCTTTGGTGAGCATACACTTGGTTTATATATCGGCTGGCTAGCGACCTGGATGCTGACGGTTTTCGCTCTGGCCACAGCGCTGCCAAAATGTCCTCTTTCCAATCCTCTGTCGGCCTTCCTCCGTTATCCTCTATCGCAGCCGTGACCCATGAGCCTACTGGCATTTCCGCCTCCATTGCCGCCAGCACGCCTGCCCTCAGCGCCACAGTCGAGTATAGAGATGCTCGTATCAAGGACCCGGTGCCGAAAAAGCTGAAGGGCCAGGCAAGCAACATCAAAGGAAATTTTGGTGTCATACAGATGGATCTGAGCGGCCATGATACTTCGCTCGAACGTGATGAACTTGCGAAACGTGCAAGCGAGAGCACGGAACTAGCCGCCATGCGCGCTTACCAGAGTGGCCATGGCGTATCTTCAATGAAGCGGTTCGTTCGCCTTCCAGATGACACCAGCGTCTGGGACTCTTATTACGCAGCGTCGACCACCACCCAGGCCGCCCAGGCTACCCAGGCTACCCAGGCTTCCCAGGCCACCCAGCCTGAGAATAGCAAACCTTCGCCTCGCACGCAACCACTGACACCCACCGAGACCAAGGAAGAACAAGCACGTCTGCTAACTCTTCTGCGAAGCCTTTCACCTACTTCTGTTGTCGATCAGATCTGTAAGGCATTGGCTTACTTCGGCGGTATACCTGATGCCGCGCCTCCAACTGATGGCGTGTTTCCAAGAAGCGAACTGGAAAATGGTTCCGGTAGTCTCTTTGTCGGTTGGGTAGCTGAAATATTCCCTAAGCTCCCTAACGAGACAACCCATCACATGAAGACAGTTCAACATCTTGATTCGGTTTTAGCGGTTCCCACAGACTCGTCGGCTGGCATTACCTCGGCCTCGGCCACGTCTTCCGCCGCACTAGCAAAATCCAAAACCCCAGGACCAGGACAACCTCTGGCCGAAGATCACTTAACGGCCAGCCAACCGGTTTCATCTTCGACAGCCACGGTGGTACCAGGAAAACGGCGCAGAGGGCGACCGAAAGGTAGCAAAGCCACCAAAGTCAGAAGAGATAAGGGCATTAAGAAAGGTCCTGTGAAGGCTCGCAGGGCGCTGGCGGCTGCTGCTGCTGCTGCTGCTGCTGCTGCCGGCTCTGGCGCTATACATGGCGCCATTTCCTCCGGATCTAACGAAGTGCAACCAAGTATGCATCTTGCACAAAGCAGTGGAAGCAGAAACGCCGAGGGTGACAGTTGGGTCGAGGTGGAAGATAGCGTGCTGAATGTAACTGGAAGCGGAGATGTAGGGATTGGAGGAAATCTGTTCTTTCCAACGAACACAACTTCTGCCACGAATTCCAACTCTGCGCCTGACGGGAGAGCTGTCTCAACATTGCCCGTCGTGTTGGACAATCTGGGAAGTTCTGCTGGTGGCAGAACTGAGACCAATGGACATGCGGGTGAGTCAGGAAAGAAACGAGGGCGACCGAAGGGTTCCAAGAACCGACCAAAAGTTGTCGAGTCCGATTCAACCACAAGGAACACTATTGCTACTCCTGCAACGGTTACGCCAATCCCCCCCCCTGAGATTCCTGGGCCGCCGATTTCAACAAAAAGGGCAGCCGTAGGCCGACCTAAAGGCACCACCTCGAAACCAAAGGATTCGTTAAGTCAAGCAGCCCCGGCAACAACAAATGGTGACCAAGACTTCGGGTTTTCACATCTTCAACAACAACTCTACGATATGTCAAATCCCATCATGGAATCCCAGTCAACGGGTCAGGCTCCAGATGCTGCAACCGTTTCGACGGGCGGTGTTAAGCGGAAGAGAGGGAAGGCCTCGAAAAACGACGAGATTGTCACTGTTGACTTGAGCCAAGGATATCCTGCTACCAATGGTGGGCATATTGGCATGACGAGTATCGGTAATCAGCCTAGCCAACCTGCAGAACTCGTCCATGCTACAACCACCCCATTATCCAAGAGGCAAAGGAAATCCGTCGCTTCTGCCCAGAACGGCAGCAATAGCAGTGTCTCACCAGCGACAAACTCTTCGGGCGGCAACGTGGCTAGCCTTGGAGCTGCGGCTACATCTCTGAGCGGCGACACACAAATCCTGCCCTCCCTTGACGCAGCTGATGCCGACAGTCAGTTTGGTGCCGTGACCTTCGAAACTCTATCGTCTCATCTTGGACAAGATGCATCCGCTTCTCTTGTTAGCCAACACCAAAGTGACCGTGTGGTATCCTTGTCATCACAACACCACCACCAGTTGCCATCACAGCAGCAGAATTTGGCACAGAAAACGCCATCCGCTACGCCACCTCTGCAGGGCGCAGACCAGATGCAGGGACGGACAATTGGCCGCATCCAGAATCAGCCGCAACAGCACCAGCAGTCGCGCCAAACACAGCCGCAACATTCTCACCGACAAGCGTCTAATCACAGTATATCGTCCGCGCCTTCGCAGCATAGCTCCCAAACGCATTTGTCGGGATCTATGATGTCCGGGCCAATAGCGTCTCAACAGTTGCCACGACCCAGCAGGACACCTCAGCCGTTCTACGCTCAAAGCCGACCTAGTAATGGTCAATTCGGTCAGTCACAGCCGTCACCGCAGCAGCAGCAGCAGCCACCACAGCCGCAGCCTCAACAACAAGCACAACAGCCACAACACCAGCCGCATAAACAACATTTCGCATCCCAGTACCAGCAATCCGCACAACAATACACCCCACAGCCAGCACCGCAGACTTTTACTCCATTGCAGCGACACCCATCACACAGCCTATCCGCAAGCTCGCCTGTATTAATGGCTCAAAATACTTCTCACCGGTCACCGCAGTTTGGGGCTACGAATACCACAAGTTTAGGTACCGCATCTAATGCTTATGGGACGGGGTCTGCTGCTGGAACGATGAACTTTTCCTCGTCTTCATACGGGCAGCCTCGCCGAACCAATACGGCTGGATCTCCATCCCTCAATGGTGCCTATGGCACAACTGGGGCAGCACCCCATGGTCTCTCACACCATGGCTCGCCTTCCTTTGGGACGACGCGACCGCAACCGTTGCCTAGTGCATCACACGCACAAAATGTTACCAGCACGGCTCAGAGCATCCAGAACTTCCATAGCTTTGACAGCCAGTCACTCTTTGATAGCATCAGCCTCGATGCAACCGCGGGTGGTGGTAGTTTGGGGTTAAGTGGAGCAGCAGCATACGGCCTTGGTGGTACGATACCAAGAACGACGTCAAACTCAGCAGCTTATGGCACTGCGACCTCGATAAACTCTTTCGACACAGGCATGGGTTCAAACAATTTGCGAGACCGGTTCTATGGCGTCCGTAGGTAGATGCAACGAGACGGCAATATGGAAATGATCGGCCCGGAGAGCGACAAAACCAAGCACACCCATTATCGGTATGGGAATGGACAGAGGACTCGAGAAGGTAGCTTGGCTGTGTCGCTCCTTGTCCCTCTCAGCCGATTTCCTGTCTTTTTTTTTTTTTTTTTTTTTTGCTTCGGTGGATTCTTTCTTTTATGCGCATTGCTTCTTTCGTGTTTCCATCTCCTCGAGCCTTGCCAAGCAGGCCCTTTACGAACATTTCTTTACGGACGGGAGACACTCATTTGCATTTACCTTGCGCATTGACGACTAACGACTATGATATACGACATAATTGATGATGATAATACGATAGGAGACAGGGCGGTTTTCATGTACTACTACAGTTACTGGCTTCTTGGGGTATTATGGCTAACGAACGTATCAATGAAACGCTGATGGACAAATTACTTCGAAATATCACCGTGACAACAATACGCTCCTTTTTTTCTCCATGGAATATCTTGAATAACCATACCCTCCTTCCTGATCTACTGATATTATCAAGAAAAAAAAAACATATCCTGTGGGCTCTCTCCTGCAAATACATTTGATGGCACATCGATTCAGTGAAATCTCACGACCACCACATGCAGTGAAAAGGAACAAGAAAATCACGCTTTAAAGGCCTCCCCCAAGTATGTCTTGCCCCTTATAATAAAACGAAAGAGCCCGGAATAACGCCATACCCCACCCCTCTTACAATTCCTCCAGAGTTGTACATCTCTATTCCCCCCTTGACGTGCTTGGAAAGGTAATAGGAAGACTGCGTCATCCCCATATGCGAACGCCGCGACAGAACACGTTAGGTAACGGAACAATAAGCAGAAATAACAAATGAAAGCCGTGTACATGAGCCGTGAAAACACTTCGTGTCAGAATCCAGAGCCAAGAAACGCCTGCAAATGCTAGACAAAAGAGATAAGGTCTGCTGCAACCACAACCAGGCAGCGAATGTATGCCAGAAACAAGTAATAAATCAACACTTAGGTAGACAAATAAAATGATAGATGTGCAAAGTTCGCCCGGGCAGATCGACGCAAGCCACATGATTCATTAGAGGTGGTCCTCTTCATTGGCGTCTTCTTCGATTGAATCTAACGGCGGACGGACAGAATCGTTGGGCCCTTGGCCATACCACCACTCGTCTTCCTCTGCGATGCCGTCTTCGCGGATCAGTTCGAGCATAACTTGTGCGTTTCGTCGAATATCAGCAGGACGGTCGACAATTTTTCTCTCCAAGATGAGAGCTTCTGCTGTCACTAGCCACAGTTGCTGCAAAACAGGAAGATCCGGTAGAAGAAGCCGAAGGTCTTCTCTTGTCATAGGCCCCATGGGCATGCCGCCGGCGAGGCTGGTATTGAAGACCAAATTGTCGTCCTGGTCAAAACCAACATCTTCCAGGTAACTTCGCGGGGGGTGTCGACCGTCCAAGGGAGATTTGCCCGTTGTTGAAGTGGCCGTGATGGCATCATCCGTGTTTGTTGCCAAGAACGACTTCTTGCGACCCAAACCCATCAATCCTCGCCGAGACCTTGCTGGTAACTCAACTTGTTCTCTCGTCACGGAGCCATACCACGTATCCACGGCGCTTCGCCGGGTGTTATAGCCTTTGATTTCCCAAAAACGCTCAACTTGGCGCAGGCCACCAATGCACAGTGTGGCAACGTGCACCTCGTCAGCTGGCTTATCTTTGAGGTAACCCCTAAGTGACTTCTCCACGCGACCAACATAAGACGGCGGACGTAACCGACGGCAGAAAGACGCAACTACCAGCGGGAACACTTGATGTACTTGGAGTAGTGTTCGGTCATCATAGATGTTCATGACCTCTACTTCAATAGGGTTGATCGTGTATGGCGTTTGTTGCAAACCCTTCCCCCCATGTTCGATGATGTACTGGAGATGTTTTGCTCTGTAAGTTTCGAAGAAATGAAATATGGTAAACAAAAGAGGAATGAGGCGGCGGCGCATTCTCTCGCGCTGAGGTGCAAACTCCTGAATTTGTACTTCTGTTGTTCTGAGGAAGATTTCTTTGGTCACCCATTCACAGATGAAAAACGAAAGCTTGGCGGCAACATGAAGGCGGTGCCAAAGGCCACAAAGATAGCGGAAGTTCAGGTTGGAGTAGTCGGGGGGGTAGAGACGTTTCGCATAGGCTGGAATGTCATGCTGCAGATGGTAGCGAACAATAGGAGACTCGTTTGCTGTAACCATTGCGTGCCATGCCTTGGACGCAATGCGTAGGTTGAGGATATCGGCGAGAGGCATCGAGGAGATAACCTGGACTTGCAGTTCGGTGGGCAGACTGAGAAAAAGGGTATCAAAACTGGGTGCGCTGCTAAGACTGGTCAGCAAATCAGACTCGACACGCATAGGCGTTACCAGTTTTTGACGAAAGATATACCTTTTCGGCTGAAGATAGTTTTCAACGGGGAGGATTGACTCTGGTGAAACAGCAGCAACGGTTGCGGGTGTAGTGGTTGTTGATGCGGAAGTCTGTGATCTAGAGTGCAGTAGCCGTCCAAAAGCAAAACGGCTCTTCTTGTGCTTGTGCTCTGCAGCCACATCATCAGACGTTTCTAATGGCCTCGAGTCTCGTAGCGGGAGAATGAACGGGGACTGGGACTGCTGTGCTGCGAATAACGAGGCCGATAGAGTTGTGGCGGAATCGGTAGCAGATGATTGACCGGCTTCCTGCTGCTCTTGTGGTTGTTGATGGTGAAGCTGTTGCTGCTGGTTGAACTTGGAAAAGTATCGATCTGAGGCAAACTCGGTGATATGGAGAGGATCCATGACCACCGGTCGCGGTGGTGGCGAGGCCATGGCGGCAGGAATGGTAATCGAAAGCGCGTCGTCACGACTTGGACACGAAAATCACGATTCGTTTCCCTTGTCGAGTGGCAGACTCGAGTAATGATATGGAGTTCTGGCCGAGGCGATGAAGAAGCCGCTCACTCATGATGCAAACAACATCTCGTACCGGACAAGACAGTGCGATAATAGAGTGTTGGAAGGCCAGGTGTTTAGGTCGCGATCCCGATGGCCCAATGGACTGTAGGCAAGTTTGACGTCTGCAGCGGGGTGGCGGCTAGATCGTACCGGAGCCCGCTGGCGAACAGCACGCGATGGGGGGCGGTCGCAGGTGTATATGAACAGTAACCAGCAGCAGCCACAAGAACGGCCAGCTACAACGAGCTTCCTGGTATGAATCGAGGCGAAGGAGTCGAGCGGCTGCGTCTGTTCGTACACGGAGTTGAATACTACAAACTGAGAGCGGGAGAATTCGATAGCGAGAGAAAGCGAATGAGTGGATGAGCCAGCAGAAGAAAGAACGAAACGAGGGGAGGAGTGACGGGACGAGAGAGGTTACGAGGAACGGGAGGCGTGCAGGTTGTGAGAAGAGACAACTTGGCTGTGTGACTGTTGGATGTGCAGCCGCGTCGACGGTGAAAGAAAAAAAAAGTATCGAGGAGCAAGATCGATAAAATAAACTGCAGACAAGAGAGGAAACCGTGGGAAAGGACCAGGCGAAACACGGTCCTTATTGGGCAGTGGCTCTTGCTTTGAACTATGTGAGAATAGAGTAGGGGAAGGGTGAAAAGGAGGGAAGGAGAAAAGAATGGCGGAATAGGTGAGACCCGTCGCGGCGCGGAATAGTGACCGAAAGAGGGGATGGAAGAAAGGGACCAAGGGCAAATGGATTCTGAGAATGGGTGACCGCGGCGGTTTGGCCGGCGTAATAGTGGAGAGGGTCTGTCGGCCAGATGGCCATAGGCGAAGATTCAGCCACGAGTGGGTCCGTTTTGCGTAAAATACTTTAGTGGCGTTATAAGATACTTAGCTGCACTCCGAGAATGGCGGAATAAAGCGCAATAAGCCGGCCATACTTGTACCTAAATATGCCACTGTAGGTATCACCGTTAGTGCTTTAATGAGACGTACGAGTAGTCTCCGTGGTACACACCCTTGCCGGTTCCTTCCTCCTCACCCAGTTCCCTTTTATACGAGTACGAGAGCTTAGATGTTGTACCGTTTAAAATTCTGAATTCGGTCCTGTTCGTAAGTACTGCAGTCGGCACTACAAGGTATTAAATACATCTATTTTATGAACGCCCTTCGCTATAAACATTACTGTTATTGTGTGTGAATTGCTGCTTTTGTCCGGAGATCGCTCTTTCTGTTTTATCTAAATGTCTACAACTGTGCGACTTCTGTGTCTTTACAAATATACTATAAGCGTTACTGTGTTAATTTATACGCAAGTTTTTAGTACCTGTCCTACTACCTCCTACCGCATTGTCGCACATTCTTTTGACGCAGGTCGTAATTTAGCCGGAGCCAATAAGGATCAAGAACAACGGATTATCGATACTGTGTACTCGCACTCGTACGCACGGAGCAGAGCACCTGGCGAAAAGTACCTTACTCTATACCAGTATAACAGGTCTATGCAGCTCGACCTGTTGTCTTTTTTTTTCGACCCAGAAGCAAAGGAAAAGGTGACGATACAGCGCATTACAACTTGCTTGAAGGATGAAAATAAGGATGACGCCGCCCTGTCGTATTAATGGCCGAGCAGTCGTCCAGGTGCCCCATCGCCCGCCAAAGACGTGGCCATCGGCGTTACGGTAGATGTATACGAATAGGTCTCGCCGGGGGTTGTGGTATTGTCTGTTTGGCATTTGAACGAGTACTCGTACAGTATATCACTGCCCATGCGGCTGACTTTGTTAAAGCATCTCCGGGGCGCGTCGATCATGTCCTGCGATGGTCACCTGTGTACGAGATGTCACGTAAGATACTAAAATTCTAACCGACTACAAATGCATATCGTAGCATATGACAACTCTACCTGTAATATTTGTACATACTCATGTGTACCAGCGCAAAGTGTGTACGAGCATTCTAATTCTATTTACACTGTATCTGTGCTTTCCCCGGCGGCATTTGGCGGGGAAAGCTAATGAAGATCCCACTAAGTGGGAAACGGAAAGCGTATCGTACAGTACGAGTATGGAGTACTTGTTCTATTAGTAATTGTACGAGTACGTGTAATATCGTCTCCACGCAGCATAAGAAGCACGGAATCGACAGGAAAACATCTGCTCGGAGGGTGGTAAAACAGTGATACTTTTCTTTTTTTCTTTTTTTCAAAAAGAGCACCCAGCCTTCATTAAAGTGCATTTTCGTCCGGTACAAATATTTTCCAGGCTGTATTACATCGACTTTCCATTCTATCCACAGCCGAGGCAGCCGAAGTAGCCGAATATTTTAACCCGTAGTTCGTCCTTTGCTATAAATGTGCGAGTAAGTGCAAAGATATAAATTAGCTACGAGTGCGTAAAGAAGACAGACAATGCTTTAACTCGTGGCTACGGCGAGGCGCACGCTGCGCGCTCGGGATATTAAAGCTGGTGATCTCTACGAAAGCGTACAAGATCGTTCCTGTTTTGCAATCCCTAAATTGTAATGCACTTACTGGTATGTGCTGACGCTTTTTACCATTAAACGGACCTACTGCGGTCCATTAGCTGTAATAAAGCCCTCTTTGTTTGGTGAAAAGGCTTCAGCTGAATCGGCCGAGAAGGCACCAATGATAAAGACTAGGCTGTGCGCTAGCTTGCCAGGGGTAGTGTTGCATGGTAATATACTCGTGCAATTGGGTACAAATTTGGTATAATATCTTATATTCACATCTTCGCCTATTATATCTGGAAATCTCGACGCTTGCGTTCTTGCCCCCATCTTGTCTCGTCCCGCGCCGGGCTTCGTTTTCTAGTTGGAAACCTTTGGCATGCCTTCCCGGGGCGATACACCTCTGAAATGTGGTTTCATACCACGACTAATATGTACCGTTTCTAAACTTGCCAATGCATCTTCTCTTACCTGCCCTGCGGGCCAACACTGAAACGCATCCTCTAGTAAAAGCCGGCCCGAACCAACAACCCACTGTGCGAGTGTTATCGCTCACAGGCTTGCTAGAGTAAACATGGACTTTCTAGCAAGCATCTACGAGTAAGATGCGTCGTCTGCCTCGGGTTTCAGGCGGACGGTTTATTTTTGGTGCCGTACGAGTACTTCAGCATCTTTTCGGATGGCGGCTCATCTTCTTTTTGTCGTTTCGTATCTTACCATTCGATAATAATACGAGTAATTGCAAGATATCTTACATAGTCCCGACTTGAGTTCTTTTTGCTTCTTCGGGTCGACGTTACAGGCTGGCAGGTCCCTATACAAATTAGGCATTTCCGCCGGTGCACTAACACGGGGGAACGGACATTCTGGTCGCGGTCGCTGATCCTAATATGGATTAGCCTGTTTTCAGCTGCATCAAAACGTGGCATGGGTGTGCATTGTTAGGAACTTCCGCACCGAGGCGTCGCATCCAAACAGGCCACCGTTTGTGCTGGCACTTCAATTTCCTTTCTACTGTCGTACGGTATTATAATACCGGTAAGACGGCGGGTTGATCCTGGCAGCGCTCTCCCGCCGACATGCCGTACGGCTTCAGACCTTACGAGTACCAGTGGCTCCATCTCCGCGCGGCATTTCCGGATTTGTCCTCGCAAGGTTGTTTCTGTCCATCTGCCCATTAGCTCGTTCCAACTGTTTAACTGGATTCTTACATAGACCCTTTGACAGCGAGTATGAGTATTTTATGTACTCGTAGCTTTTGCCAGGTTATTATCTCAAGCACGACCAGCAACGAGAAGTTGTGAGCAAACCCATGTCATGTAGCTTGAAAATTGGCAACAGAAAACATGACAGAAAACGTGAAAAAGTCGCCAAGTCAGAAGGGAATCGATGCCTTACCGCGATAAGAAAAGGAGCAACAACGCCTGTATCACAACCTGAGCCTGTTGCTCTTCTGTAGGAACTGTGGAGGCAATGTTTTAGAGTAAAATGTGCGGAGAGAAATGCACTTTTGCCATACCAGCATGTCCAGCTTGCGTATGCTGTCCGCTGCTTACAGGAATTTCAAACGTGAACGTCTGTTTGTGCCTGTGTAGAAGATGACCGAAGGTCTGTGGCATTGGTGATGGGGGCTCTCAATACGTTGTGAAGATTGTGGTCAGCGATGAGCGGCTACGATCTAGTGTAGTTATTTCCATTTTGTGTTCGCATTTCTTGACGTGAAGAGCACCGCCTTAATGGTTCAGATGCCTTCGGGCCAGAAGCCTCCCGTAAACTATTACTGGTGCCAGCTTACAAGTAGGCTCTACTTCAACGCAGATTTTTGTTCGGACTTGCTTTCTTAGGCATTGTCGTAGATCTCGTTCCGCAGGAGGGTCATCACTGCTCTGGTAACAGACGGTGGAAGCTAGCTAGGCTGGTAGTCCATTACTAGGCCGGCGACAGTGCCAGCTTTGGGGAAATTGCTTCGTCCGGGGAATAAACTAAAGTCGAAGCTCAAATGCTACTGCCGAGAAGCCTGCACATCGACTCCTGCGGTGGCATATTTGGCCGAATACACCCTTCCCAGTCATAGCTGCTGTCTGCGCCTCCGAAAAGTCTCCATATATTGTCTATTGGTCTTGTTTAGGCCGTTTTGGGCGGTGCTCATAGGCACACGTAGTCGCATTTAACGTGAAAATCGGGGGGGATGCACTAGACACGAGAGTTATACCATGCGGCAGGCTACGTCCGCCATCCTTCTTATTCTACCATATCACCGGCACGGAAAGCAGCTGTCGAACAATATTTGTGGAAGAATACGCGTATGGCTTCAGAGCTGATACCAGCACGCAAGGAACGAGTATGCATTATCTTAGATCCAAGCATAGCTGTGCTTCTTCAGCACGCAGGACAACCGCATTCTTCTAAAAGCTACGATGTGTTAATGTATCAAGGACATTGTTTGCGATATCGGGGAGTGATGCCGAGTTGGGCGAGACATGTACTGCTCTAGGTTAGCCTGCAGAAGGTGCATGATTCGAAAAAAAAAGCTTCTCTTGGAAGACATAGACTGTCAGACGACCGTGGCTTTCACCATGGCGCCCCTCTGTTGGAAGTTTTATTACCAGCGATGACTCTTAGAACTGCTGAAGTGATTGGCCCTTCCCAGAATAAGAAGTTTCAGTATTTTCTGCCGCGAGGCATTTCATGCCAGCGTCTTGTCTTAGTCTTGTTCACGTTGTATTCACAGTCCCATTGAAGTTTGAAGAATTTATTCTCTTGAAATAATGGCTTACATACCAGAGTCCAATGGCATTTTTGGCTTCCATTTGGCACACTGGCTTCTTCATCGACTCACGGGTCGCTCAGCGCAGCAAGCACAGCAGAGGCCCAGGTAAAATAACACGAGGGGAAGGGGGGGGGAGTCTATTCATGGCCTGCGTTTGTGCAATGAACACCCAAGAACATGCATCTTTCTCTGTAGTCATGCCTACGAGACGGTATATCCCGCCTTTGTTGGACCACTAAATCTATTTTTAGATTTCACCTCATAGCGCATACCACCAATACAAGTTCCTGCTACCCAAGCTGCTCAGGTATCTTACTTGGTTATCGGGCATCTTACTCGAATTTGTTATTACTCGTACTTCGATTGATTCTGGTTCCCGCCAGCGGGCTGCCTCTTTTCTTCCCTCCAGTTTTCACCCGCTCCGCTCTCTCAGTTGCATTCGTCATGCAAATTGTCACACCTTTAAGCATCGAACCGTACTAATCCGCATGGATGGCCAAGACGATAGGTAGTTCGGGTCTACTACCACGTCACGCTTCCACGCTCGTCTTTCCTGTCTGATTGGCCCTTTGCCGTTGTATCTTACGTCCCCCCTCTGCACCCCGTGCGCCAGTCCACGAAGCAGGACATTTTTAAGGTGAGATCCTTTCCCGCTCGGTATCTGTCTACTGCGTACTTTTGAGAATCGCCAAACAGGCACGACTTGCTCCTCCCCCCTCCTTCTCTTGTCGCATCGAAGCCTGAAATCCAACCTGACCGCTGATTGCTCGTGTTAATTCACACAACTTTGCGTCAGCCATCTTTTTCGCTAGGACTTCTGATGCGGGACAAGATCATTTTTTATGATACCTGGATAGAAAATACCCAGCGGAGATCAACTTTCTCCCTCCCTCACCCCCAATCCCCAGTCCATCGCTGCAGTCGGTGAGTTTCCACTGGCCAAGTCGAGGCCTTTCTTTTTCCATCCACCCTTGTGTTTCGCTCTCCTTGTTCTGTTGGACGGGGGTAGGACTCCCCCCCTCTCCCCACCTCCCTCCTTTAATGCTCTCCTACGTCTTCTCTGTGTACGTCGTAAGATGTCACCGTGTCGGCGCTATCAGACTACAGATGCTACACCGAGTACGGCTTTTCTTCTTTCTTCCCTTCCAAACCCCTAGCAGAGCTCACCCTTCCACTCACGCGCTGTGTGCCGTAGGATTCGATTCTGATTGCAGACCTCGCCACACGGTTACCCAAGCTAGCCCGGAGCCGTGATTCACGCTGAACGAAACAAACTGCCTTCTTGTTACTATCCGTTGGTCGATTCTGGTCTACATCCGACCTGATTCCCTCGATCCGTCTTGGACATGCCTTGATATTGGCCCGCCACTACCAGCCAGGTTTCCCTCAGTCCCTCCCATATTGAGGTCGCCTTCTTGTCGTAATGGAATCCAGACAGGACGAATCAGACCAACTCGAAGCGGTCGAGACTCCGGCTTCACCGTCGTCGGCCATCGCCTTCTCACGATTCGAATTCGAGACAGGAAAGGGCAACGATGGCACCAAAATTTTGATGGTTGAGTGGGACAATTCATGGGTTCGGGTTGGCCCTACGAGCAGCACTGGCGGAGATGGTTCAGGATGTAACAGGTCACGGCATGGTACAGGTCCCTGGGACGATTGGACTATCTCGTGGGAGGGTAAGACCAATGACAACGTGTTGGAGGCTCATGATACCGCCACCAAGAAGGGCACAACGAAACGGGTGTACTTCCTGCTCCCCCCTGGTGCGCACATCCCGCCCCTAGTTACGATCAGTCACACCGTTTCGAAGGACAGCGGCGTGGTGCTCCAAACAAAGCCCATGCCTGCTATCTTCCCAGCTAGCCTTGGGCACGGCCACCATGACGCAGGAATAAGGGGCGTACTGCACACCATATGGGCGAGGCAGAGGTTGGCAGACCTCGAGGCCGAGATCGAGGCCGAGATGAAGACCAACAGCGAGAGCATTGGCCTACAGATTGCCATCAAGGAGCACGAGTGGATCGCCGAGCACTTTGGCGTGGGCAATCCTGACAGGTCCAAAACATGTACTCCATATCTACCGAGCCCCCAGAGCCCGACCTCTCAAGCCATCCCTCGCTCTCCAGTCGGAGGCAAGCTCGGCGAAAAGCTCAAGGGCCTAAAGCTGGCCACGTCGCCCACGGACCTTGCAGCCGCAGTACAGGGTAAGAAGTCCTGCTCCTGTATACTATGCAGGCCCGCGCTGATCTCACGCTGTTGCGTAGCCAGCAAGGCAACCACCGTCTGTTCCAGCGGAGGGGTCGCATCTGGAGGCATATCGAGACTGTCACGCCTTAGTACGGATTCTGTGGCAGATGCCTCCTCCGACCCATCGACGAGTATGCTCCATTCTCTCAACGCTGTCATCCATGGAGACCAGGCCGCAAACGACGAGGCCGCCGACAACAATGCGGCCAACGGGGAGGAGGAGCTGTTCGCGCTGCCGCTAAGCCCACGCAGCCCGGAGATGGCCAAGAGCCCCTTTAGTCTCCTGTAGCAATATCGTGTGGGGGGGCGGACGAAGAGGGACCGAAGACGAAGACGAAGACGAAGAGGTGACGCATTATTAGAGGATATACGAGTACGCCAGTAGCCGTAATTGTATCCACATGCATTGGTCAGAAGTACTCGTACGAGCAAATACACTGATGGGGCGGGCAAAAGCACAACGGCGACTGGGGGTCGCCTAGCGGGACGGAGGGGCACCAGCAAAGACGGCGGGAGAGGGCAGCTGACAGTTCAATTTCTTCACCGTTTCGCTTCACCAAACATGGAACTCCGCCAGAAATCTTCATACCACGTGTGCATAATAAGGGTACTCGTACAAATTCGAGCCTGAAGGACGCCAGTCTTGGGGGCCACGCGCCCCTGCTATTATGACGCAAGCTTCAACAGCTGAATTGCTCGTGGAAACAGAGATGACTGGCGCCCTAGCAATGCCCTGCTGGGTCCCGGCGCCTTTCTCGGTCTCGGCCTCTCTTGCGTGCACGTTTTCTGTCCCAATCTCCCTTAAGTTTTTCCTGTTGGCCTCATATCCGTGCATACAAATAGTTGTTTCCAAGCACACGGTACATACGCTCACGTTTAGCCCACTTCACGCCGGGGCGGGCTGACCTATGGAGCATGGAGGTGTACGGGCAGAGGCAATTTAGCGAAGGAGCAGATAAGCTGCAGCCTATATTACAGCTATCCGCCCACTGCGGTTCCAGGCACCCAATGTTATAGTGGAAATAAAAAAAAAGGGGGGGGGTGGCGAAGCCAACCTTGGTCGAGTCGGGCCGCTTTCGCCGACACCAGCGTCTGAGGACGTATTAGACCCGAAAAAAACTGCGAAAAGGCAAAATGTGCGGCTCTGTCGGCGCCTCTCAATCTAGAACCACCGCAGCGTCCGGAATGTACGCACGTGATTCCACCATTCTTTCATGCCGCACTCGTCACACGCCCCTCCCTCCGGCCTTATGGCGTGAGCGTTCGCTGTTTCCCGCCTTGCGTCGGACCTGCCTTAACCTGCTGCATCCGCGAGTCATATGCCGACTTCCTACCGCCAGCCGCCAACGCGACCCTCGTCCCACCGCTCTTTTTTCTCCTGCCGCAAGTAGTACAGCTTTCGGGCTTCGCGGTACCGCCGCACCCACTCGGCCGCCTCGCGCTCGTTGGCCAGTGCTCCGTCGCCCTCGCCTTCGAGGAAGCTCTCCTCGAGCACCTGACACACCTGCTCCTGTTCAGTCACGCCTGCCGCAAGCTGCTGGTAGAGACTGGCAGGCGCAAACGGCGCCAGCGCCGCGTCCATGTCCGCCTGCCTGCTCTTCCATGTGCGCTCCAGCGCGTGTGCCCCCAACAGCTGCGCCTGCGTGGCCGACCGCTGATGCGACAGCCGCACCTCCAGCTCCAGCAGGTGCTTTGCCAGCTCCATGTTGTCGTCCAGCGCCGTCTCGAGGGCTGATCGTGAGGCTGCCAGCGAAGGGTGTATTGTGGTCGACGAGTGCGTAAGCCCGGCGAGCAGCTCCGGCGACGACAGGATTTCGGCTAGGTCCTGTTTTCTGCAGGAGGGGGTGCCCCGTCGGGGTCTAGTTAGCACATCCATAGATCAAAACACAGGACAGGGAAGCCGTGGGCATTACGGACGATTTTTCCTGCAAAATCTTAGGCAGCCAGTTGTCGCCAGGATCAGGAATGACCTGCACGGCGGCCGTCTGGGCGGCCGCTTGAAGCTGGCCGGGCTGCGGCGGAGGCGCTCGGGGAGACTGTGATGCAGCTGGTGTGCTTCGCCGACTGGCATCGTGGCTTCCCGGCTTGGGTGGCGGTATCGGCGCCGTCGCCTGATACATTGTGAGTCTTTTCTTTTCGTTCTCTCCGTCGAGAGCTACGATAAGGGAGGCGCTCTTCCTTCTTCAGCCGGGATGGGACAGCTTGGCGACGAAGCGGGTCGTAGGAATCCGCCTCCGTTATCTTATCCTGTCTTTGCTATATTGTTTATGTGCATATCCGGGTGTGGGGTTGAATACGCCCCTCTTCAACGATTTTCCTCATCACCATCACTTGGTGAAAGCTTCCAGGCGTCCCGTGTCGCCATCTGTTTTCTGTTGTCAATAGCTCTAGAGACCTAGCTACGTTCGCTAAAATGGCAGGCCGGCAAGAATCCAGTGAGGCCCTGCACCGTTTCCATGCACCGCTGTCGTTTCTCGAAATCGATTTCTGACCATGCTGCTGCAGTAAACTTGGAAAGCCTCCACCCTCAACAGCTCAGCGCCGTCAAGAAGCAGCTGGACGAGGAGGTTGAACATCTCACAGCATCATTCTCCCAGCTGATGGCTGCCCAGAGCAAGTTTCGCGAGTGCCTACGCTGTGTTCGGGGCGATTCGCGGGGTATGTTTGGAGACTTCTTCCTCATCATTTGCGAACGTCCTGCTGACTACAGTGCAGAGGCCGGAAAGAAGGTTCTAATTCCACTGACCAACTCGCTGTACGTCGGCGGTGCACTGGCCGACCCCGAGCATGTCATTGTAGACGTTGGAACTGGATTTTACGTTGAAAAGGTCCGACTGCACTGGCTTGCTTTTTTCAGAACACCTTTGGCTGGTCTCAGACCGCGCAATTTATCTGCTGTTTTCATGAATTGTGATGCTAATATGGGTGGCTTCTTCAGGATATAAAGAGTGCAGCACAGTTTTACGAAGACAAGATAAAGGATCTCACTGGAAACATTCAGGAGCTAGAAGCGATTGTGCAAAGTAAGACCTCAAACCTTAGGGTTGTGGAAGAAGGTATGCTCTCAGATTGTTCTCTTTTGCTGTTACTTGTTGTGATATGTGCTGATGCCTTTTAGTTTTGAGGCAAAAGGTTCTCGCAGGTTCGGCATAATTCCTATGCTGGCTAGGTGGTTTTAAAAGTGATTATCGTGGCAGAGTGATACCATTTTCATATTTTAATGATATATACTGTACACATTTCCCCTCCATTCTCACATGTGGTGCAGTCCAGAAACAGGCTGTCTTCGTGGAGTTTTCATACAGTATGTCCTGAAGTAAGTGCTCTCTTTTCGTGCGGTGCCCGCTTATAAACGAAATGCAGTGGCCATCTCTTACAGAAAGAGGTCATGTATCAGCATCATTATCTATTCGAACAGAATTAGATCTACTTCTGCCTCCTTTCCATATGGTGTCACGGATGTCCTCTGCAGGAGAGGCAGTTGGCCTGGACCCGAATCTAGAGCCGACAGGCTGGTGAACTGTTTGCTGTTATTTTGGGTCCTGGAATACTTTTCGTGCTTGCCGGAACTGGTGATGTTATTGAAAGGACCTGTAGCATCTGCAATAAGATCCGACTGTTGTGTAGGTAGCCTGTCAAGGAAGGCAGTGAAATGGGATGGGGTGGTGGTATCCTCAGCTTTTCTCTTTATCCAAGCATCGTAGGAAGCTCCTGAAACATCGAGAGCCTTACCGATCACGGTAAAGAGGTCTGCAACACCATCTTTGGCTTGGGATGGTATAAACAAGTTACCCCAGTTAGAGCCAAAGTCTCTGGGCTTGTCAGGAATGGGTCGCGTTTTTAAAGCGTGTTCCCAATTGTAGTTTTGAATGGTGATGCTTGTTGAAAATGCGGGTGCATCTGTTACCTTTGGCTGGTCGCGGTTAAGGCAACACTACAGAGTGTATTGCGTACCCCTACACCCGACAGTCCAGCTTAGTTTGCTGGTAATCAATTTGACTCTACCAAATAGTGCCAATCCCGGATGCATTGTCGGGATAGGAAACTCGGCATCATTTGTTGGATATACAACAGAGATGCCCCCCGCCACCGCTTTGACGACAGGCGGTATCTCCTCTGGGCTCAGTTCCGGTACCGCGTCTAGTTTCCAGTCTAGGTGACTGAAATCATCTGGCGTTAGTAAAGTCGGCTTATGGAGCGGGTGATTGAATGGCAAACATACTGGCCTCGGCATGCGACTTTCGCCTCGATATTCCCGCTGAGTCGCTGGAGCTGAAAAACTCGCATGTGAGATAGCTTTGCTGACCTTCCATCAGAAGAAGAGCCGGGATCCCCAACCTCTAGCTCGACGCGGAACCCTTCGGTAATAATGACCAGGAATCTCTGTGGTTGTGTATCAGAGAGGTTCGTAAAGGTGGATGAAACAGGATAGAAGTCGCTTCTGGTGCTGAGGATGTTGTCTAGGAGAATGTGGAAAAAATCCCTGTCCCCAATTCTGCAACTTATGTCAGAGAACATGGCAAAAGGTTGAGGCACGCGTTCACGCAAAGCTGTGAATTAAATTGTAGTCTTACCTGGAGTCGAATACCGTAGCATTCTTATCAAGAGACTCAGCCACGCATGACCATGGTCCCTCGATATTCTGTGATAGCGAGGTGACAAGCCTTCCCCCGGTTTCCGAAAGCAACTTGCCGAAATGCAACTGCATATGGAGATCTTCTAGAGTAGACTTCATGTGATCAATGACTCCACCAAAGTATTTGCGGAAATCTGCTACCCGAGAGCTGACCAAGCCTTGCTGGTTTGTAGACGAGTAGATCAATTCCTTGCACTGCTCTGCCTGAATATTAGGGCTGGCGGGGTGTGCATTTGGGTCGTCGGTATTGCAGTAAGATTGAACCAGAAGAGTTTGGTATGGGCTGGGCCGGCCGATATTGTGTACGAGGTAACTGATGTTCTGATGGGCTGCCCAAACATTATCCAGCTGGGTTCCCCAAACCACGAAGCTTCCAGTCACATCTAGATCAGTGTCAATGCCCACATTGCATTGTTGCTGGACCAGGTCTAACAAGTCAGGCAAGCCAGGAATTTTGAACAACACTTGGTTTCCGTCGGTTGGAGCCAAGACAAGGAGCTTGAACCATAGTCAGGAGGGTGGGCGGTTCAAATTGAGTTTCAATCAACTTGCCTTGATCAGAGGAATATTTGTTGTGGGACCCTCAACTTGGACGTCTCCAGAAGTCGGGGTGCTTCAAGCGTGCAACCAACAGCCTTCTGTGCTCTCTGGATAGGAAGGGCAACCGGCAGGAGGGTTCGGGAATTTGACAAACATTCAGGAGTCTTCCTTAACAGGGTGGTAGAATGAATGGTTTGCGGCCATGCTGGCTTCGTGCAACAGACCTTTTTCCTGGCCAGTTTCTGTTTGTGGCGCGTTTTCGAAGGCATGCTGCTTTCTCTCTTCCTGCTGTCGCTTCTGCTCCCCGATGTTGTTGTGAATTGACACGGCTTTCAAGGACTCAGGTCACAAACAGAAGACGGACCTAGAAACGAGATACTGGATGAAATTTAGGAATTCAGAAATAAGCAGGGTTAATGAGCAAACGGGTTGTGACAAGGCACTTGTTCACAGTTGCGGCAGACAGGTCGAATCCTAATAAGGAAAGAACGACTGGATGTTGGGTTCGTCGCACCTTCCCCGGTCAAATAAAGCAAACAAAAGGGGACAAAGAAAAGGATGCCAACTTCCCATTATCAAATAGAACTGCTTTTAATACATTGCACGGTAGAAGATGCACATGTCTCTGTCAACCACTATGCAAATGATCTTACTACGAAATGTAGGGCCTCAGATATGGAAACAATCTAATACATAAGCCGTCCTCTTTCTGTGTAAAGCAGTCCAATCACCCCGCAAACTCGGACGGAACCACTCAACAAATGACAGGCAATACCAATTTTCCCCAAGAATAGTTCTGTGACACAAGAACAATTCTGGATATGGAATATTTATTTCAGTTATTTGTTTGGTAAGCAGATCTAATCTGTGAGGGTTGGCCTAGCAGCTATCGGAAGTGAAGATTCGGCGCGTGCCGTTTAATTGAACGCGAAAATACGCGTCCCGCCGCACTCCCATAATTACGCGTCTGGACGGCTCACGGCTCAACCAGGTTTCAACAAGTTCGATCACATCACACACGCAACTCTCCCAGACACTCCAAATTCTTTCAACCACCACAGGACGGTATTTGAAATGCCTCTACTGAAGCCAACACGCAAGTTGCAAAGACACAAGAGGACACGGAAAATCGTACCTGGTGTAACAAGAGAAGATTCCGACGACGAACTCGGAGACTATGACCATCCCTGGGAATGGATGCATGAAGAACCGAGCACTTCCCAGGCGGAAAATGAAAATGAAAACGACCAGCATCGGAAGCGGAAACGCGCGGGGGTGGGTAGCAGGATTACCGGAGCTCGCATGGGAGACTTCGAGTGCCACCTCGGTGACACCGTCCTGCTGAAGGCAGAAGGATCTAACGAGGCTTGGGTGGGCTTGATTTGCGAGTTTGTGGAAGACGACGGAGATGATGGCAATATGGCTGCCCACTTTATGTGGTTTTCGACAGAGAAAGAAATCCGTAATAAGGAAAAGAAGCGGTCAGACTTTATGCCTGTAAGTGTGCTGGCATCCATTCCAGGAGAGACATCCATCCGAGCGAGAGAACTGGCAAGAGGCTAACCGGAACTCTGCGGGCAGAACGAGCTTTACATATCACCGTCTTGGGACATAAACCCGTTGACGTCCATCAATGGCAGAGCGCATGTCATGTCGCCGGCAGCATTCCACAAGAAATATCCGAATGGCAGAGTGCCCCGAACCTCCAAGGACCACGGCAAGGTTTTTGTCTGCCGACGGGGTTGCAACACGAGGACGGCTAGCTACACGGAAGAGTTTGTGTGGGAGGATCTTTACAAGGGCACCGTGGAAGACATTGAGAACTTGATCGATTTTGTCAAGACCGAGACGAAAGCAAGTCGAAAACGGCGGCAGGTCAAGGACGACTCGGCTGACCCGTATACTTTTACTGGGGACGATGTCGACGATGCAGTGCGCACTCGAACTCCCAGGAAGAAGGCGAAGACTTTCGAGGCAACAACGCCAACCAGCAAGCCCCGAAGCGCCTCCAAGCTGTTTACGACACCGTCGCACCGGAGGTACGTGGCCTTCCCCCACCCCCAGTGCCTGCAGCCATTCACTTGGTGCCCTCAGCTAACTGTCGGCCCAGGGTTATGATCAAGAAGCAGCTTGAATTCACACCTCTGGCGACGCGGACGCTCTCGCCCAACCATTACCAGTCTTCGCCGTTTCAGCGGGCGCGTGCTCAGCTACACGTGGCGTCTGTTCCGACAAGCCTGCCGTGCCGCGAGAGTGAGTTTTCTGTCGTGTATTCACACCTGGAAGCGGCGATCACCGAGGGCACTGGATCGTGCATTTACATTTCGGGCACCCCAGGGACGGGCAAGACAGCGACAGTGCGTGAAGTGGTTTCGAGGCTGGACTATGCGGTGCGGTCTGACGAGTTGGACGACTTCATTTTTGTGGAGATCAACGGCATGAAGATCACAGATCCTCACCAGGCCTACTCGCTGCTCTGGGAGGCGCTTAAGGGGCAGCGCGTCAGTCCCGGCCAGGCGCTGGACCTCCTGGAGCACGAGTTCAGCAACCCAAGCCCTCGCCGGGTCCCGTGCGTGGTTTTGATGGACGAGCTTGACCAGCTGGTCACCAAGAACCAGGGCGTCATGTACAACTTTTTCAACTGGCCCGGCCTGCGGCACAGTAGGCTGATTGTGCTCGCCGTGGCCAACACAATGGATCTGCCAGAGAGGACTCTAAGCAACAAAATCAGCAGTAGACTCGGTAAGCTCGACCCGGCTTCCCCGGCTTCCCCTGCCTCTCCCTCGCCCCTCTGTCCCTTCGTCTTGTGCTCTGACTGACCCTTGTGTTCCGAAGGCTTGACAAGAATCACATTCCCTGGCTACAACCACGAGCAACTTATGAAAATCATCCAGTCCCGGCTAGAGGGCGTTCCGGGGAGCATGGTTGACCCGGACGCCATTCAGTTTGCCAGCCGAAAGGTGGCGGCTGTCAGCGGCGATGCCCGGCGCGCCCTCGACATCTGCCGAAGGGCAGTGGAGTTGGCGGAAGCCGAGAATCGACGGCAGACTGGGGAAGAATCGGGCAGTCTGCCACCGACGCCGTCGAAGCATGCCAAGCGTCGAGAGGCCGGCGCTGACGGTCTAAAACGCCACGCGGGCGGGCGGGTGACTATTGACACTGTGCGACGTGCCATTGCCGAGGCCACTTCCAGTCCGCTGCAGCAGTGCCTTCGGGCTCTGCCGTTCTCGTCGCGTTTGCTGCTGTCGGCCCTGCTGGCGCGGACACAGCGCACCGGCCTTGCGGAGAGCACGTTTGGTGACGTGCTGGAAGAGACACAGCGCTGTCTTCGGTTTGCCGTGGCTGTGGCTGCCGGCACAGCAGACGGCAGGCCTCTAGAGGTGCTTCTCGCGGGACGGGGCCTGGCGGCCGTCCACGATGGCTCTACGCGGAAGCACGTGGCAGCAGCAGCAGCAGCAGCAGCAGCAGCAGCAGCGGCAGCGGCAGCGGCAGCGGCGTCGAGAGGCATGCGACCGGCGGGCCTCGGAAGTGCAGCAGCGGACCTTGCTGGTGCTGGGATCATCTACCTTGAAGGACACCGAGTGGAGCGGCCGAGCAAGATCCGACTGGCCGTGGGCGACGAAGACGTGAAGCTTGCCTTCCGCGACGATCCCGAGATCAAGGCTACCGGCCTGTTTGCATAGACTGATAATGTTATGAAGCAAGTTTCATTCAGTGCAGCAGTATGTGCACATATAGCATTAGAAGATAGACCAGACACCCTGAGTTATGCAGGATAGCATCCAAACGCCCTAATACTGGTTCACTGGTTCACTGCGCAGGCCCATTCTCTCTCCGCACGCTGTCGCCTCTCGAATTCTATGTAACCCCCCCCCTGCCTCCTTGTACCCTCATCAATACCGCCGCCGCAGCTGGGCCGGTTGCCAGTCGATGGGGTGCGTCTCCGGCGTGGCCTGGTCGTCGGGCTTCCAGATCTTGATGGTCTTGTCGGCCTCGCCGCAGAGCAGGCGCAGACCCGAGCGGTCAAAGGTGGAGGCCATAATACCCGACTCGGCGTCGAGAGAGCCGGGTTGTGCGACGGTGTCGAGGGCTTGGAAGCGGTAGCCCGTCTTCCAGTCCCAGAAGCTCATGGAGCCGTTGTCGGCACCCGAGAAGAAGACGTTGTCGGCATTGACGGCGAGGGTGTTGAGGATGGCGTTGTGGCCGTCAAAATTCTGCATGAAGGCGCCCTCGGGACACTTCCACTGCTTGATGCTGCCGGCGCTGGCGCTGGCAAAGGTGAACTCGGTGGGGTGAACGGCCAGGGCGCGCACGCCCTTCTTGTGATGGGTGAGCACGCCTGACGACTTGCCGGCGGCCAGATCCCACAGCCGCACCGTGCTGTCTAGCGAGCCAGTGATGACCTGCGGGTCGGCCTCCTGGCACTTGACGTCGGCCACCGTGCCGGTATGGCCGGCCAGGACGTGGATGTTGCTGCGCGTGCGCATGTCCCACACGCGGGCTACGCCGTCGCGGCCGCCCGTGACGAGCACGTCCAGCGTGGGGTGCAGCGCCAGCGTGTAGACGCCGCTCAGGTGGCCGTGGTAGTGGCGGATCACCTTGTTGGTCTCGAGGTCCCAGCACTTGACCATCTTGTCCTCGCCGCACGAGAAGAGGTAGGGATGGCGCGGCGACACTGCCAACCCGCGCACCGTCGAGATGTGGCCTGTCAGCGTCAGCCGAAGCTGGCCCGTCACCAGGTCCCAGATCTTGATGGTCCGGTCGCCCGCCCCGCTGGCAAACCACTTGTTGCCCGGCTCGACCGCCAGGCTGCGCACCCACCCCAGATGGCCTGAGATCACTCGCATTAGCTTCCACGGCGGATGCCAGTCCGGTCGCTGCTGCACATGCACATCCTGCATCCGCATCAGCTGCTGTCCGGGCTGTCCCTTTGCCGCTCCGGCGCCTGCGCCTGGAGGCCGTCGGATCTGCACCACCGCATTTGTCTGCGGTCCGCTGACAGCGTTGCCAGCGGCTCTTGCTTCCTTCTTGCCGTTTGCCTTGTCGCTCTCATGTATGCCTTCGATCATCTTCCTGGCCACCGCCCCCTCGCCACTGACTCCGGCTGCGTCACCCCCATCCGCCGCCTTCTTCTGCAGCTGTGCTTTCCTCCGCACCGCGGCCGCCCCTGCCGCCGCTGCTTGTTTTGCTGCCAACGCCTCCGGGAGGGTCTTGACGTCATCGTACTCCGCGTGCAGGCGCAGCGAGAGCGCGTGCTCTGTGAGGTCGGCGTCGCTGCCGACGGTGGGGTCGAGCCGGATGCGCTTGCGTCCGCCGGAGGCTGCTGCAGATTGGCTGTCGAAGTAGATGGATTTCGAGACCTGCGCATTGCGCTTGATTAGAGCCGCAAGGTCGTTCTGCTCCACGGCGGCAGGGCCGTCGGCCACTTGAGCAGCCATGGTGTCGACTGAGACGCGCAAAGTCGTGGCGAATACTGCGTTCTGGTATGGCTTGCAGCCTTCTCCAAAAAAAAAAGGGCAGTCGCTGTCTCTGGGATCCTCTTTCTTCAAGCAGGGGACATGTCTCGCAGAACTCGTGTGTGGCGCGTTGACACGTGCTGCCGTCATAGGCAGCCTTTCTCTGGCGCGTCGTGATAAAAATCTCGAAACATTTGGGGGCGACGGCCCGCATATATGCATAATCCCTTACATAACCGAACTTCCGTTTGCCAACAACCCTCTCAAGTCGCCTTTTGAGCTTAACGCGACAACGTCGTTGCACCTTTTTGAGGCTGTTATCGATTTCGAACATCTTTTCTAGGCTGTCAGCCGTGGAATTCTTTTGGCTTCCCCTTGCTGCTTTTGCACGTTCCCGCTGCGCCCAGATGGAAGACCCAAACGACAAGTTCGCCATCCACGCTGCTTGTCGAGAAGGCAAGAGTGAGCAAGACCCTTTGACGACACCAGGACTTTGTCCAGCTGCATGGATTGGAATTGCTTGACTTGTTTAACTCACATGCAACATTTTCCGATCCAGTCGCCGTGGTTGAGTCGCTTCTAAACGTGGGTGGCTGGCAGAGGGATTGCATCGGCGTATTTCTGGCGGCATATGGCGTACGCTGACTCTCCCCCGGGGCTGGTTCCTGAACCTCCCCGCTTGTCTCCAGGCTGATCCAAAACTTGCAAAGCGCAAGGATGACGATGGGCGGCTGCCAATACACTGGGCCGCGTCTGCAAACCAGCAGGCTATTACTCGCCTGCTGGTGCAGGTGAAAGGCTTTGATCCGGATGTCCAGGTTTGTGGCGCAAACCATGAGTATGTGAAATGTGAAAGACGTAGGAACCAACCGAGGCAAACAGGACGACAGCGGCTGGACGCCGCTTATGATTGCTGCGAGCGTCAAAGATGCGGAGCCTATTGTAGACTTGCTCCTCAGCAAGGGAGCAAGCGTGAACGAAAAGAGTACGTGGACGTGGGCGGTGTGGCCGCCGCTCATCAGACTGTCTGCTAACCTGTGTCACAGATAACAGTGGCCAGGTAAGAGCGCGTAGTGCGTTCCCGGGCCGTCTGAATCTAACATGACGGCGAGCAGACTGTCCTCCACTTTGTGGCCTCCAAGAACAACCTCGACCTGGCACGGAAGCTCCTAGCCCAGTCGCCGCCGGCGTCCGCCCGCGTGCGCGACCGCCGCGGCCAGTATGCGCTACACCGGGCGGCCGCCGTCGGCTCAGCCCCCATGGTCAACCTGCTACTGAAGCACAACAGCCCGCTGAATGCGACAGACGTTGCCGGCCAGACCGCGCTGCACCACGCCGTCGCCGAGGGACACGGTTCGTGGCGGAGGATGCTCGCATATCTCGCTCGTTTGGAAATTCTGTGCTGACGACAAGCAGGCGACACGGCTGTGGCCCTGCTCAAGGCGGGCGCGGACATCGACAAGAAAGACATGGATGGATTCCTTGCGCTCGATCTGGCACCCGATAAAGAGGTATGTAGGACGTCTAGTCGCTGGAGATATTTGGCCGCTGACTTGCTTACTTGCCTGTGCCGCAGGTGCGCAAGTACATTGCTCGGATGGCTGAGCAGGAAGGAATCGACCTGTAGTGAAAACGTCGAGGACGGGCAACAGCAGACGACAAATGACAGGAAAGGAAGGAGCAACATGGCTGGTCATATATGCCCATAAATGCAGATGCAAATATTAAAATTGATACCAAGAGTCTTCGCCTGTCAGAATCTTTCATTATACATGTTGTTATACACGACGGAGAGCGCAAGCACCCAAGAGCGCAAGCACCCCTGCGGGCACGCCTACCCCTTGCCACCTTCATTTTATGGTCCTCTCTACCAGGTCTCGGTACATGGCCTTGACATCCTGGACGTCTGCCCGGAGCTCGTCCACCAGCTCGCTTTTTTCTCCCAGCAACTCCAGTGTGGTGTCGTACCGCGCCTGAATATCCGCAACCTCGGCCTCCAGCTCGCTCACGCGCGCCGCGGCTGCCTTGCCGGCCTCTGCATCCTTGATCAGAGCCAGCACCTCCGCTCGTGCCTCGTTGCGCTGGTTGGAGATCCGAGCCAGCTCTTCGCGTGCGGCCACCTTTTCGCTCTCCAGCCTGCGGATGGCGGCGCTCATTCTTTCGACCAGCTGCACCGACGGGCCTGCCGCTACAGTTGACACGGAGACCATGTCCTGCAGGACTTGCTGTGGCGATGCTGACCTCTCCATTCCCTCAAGCGGGTCCTCTGATTCCATGGCATGCGACAGGGCCACCGATGGGGTGGCCACCTCTGTCGTCGGGCTGAATATCGTCGCGTGAACTGGCAAACTGGCATTGCTGCCGATCAACACGGATGGCCGCGTCGGAGGCTGGACCGAGGGCCGACGCAAGGAGAAGCGCTCGGCTGGATCGTCCTGGCTGGATGGAGCCGACACCTTGCGCAGCTTGTTGGGTAAGCCCTGCAGGCCGAGGAACTCGGAGCTCCAAGTGCGAGTTGGTGTCTGGAGCAGCGGCGTCTCTGGTCGGCTGTTGCTCCGGTGCGGCGGCGGTGGCGGATGGCTTGGCAAGTCCTCCAGCCATGCCCGGCGGTCGTTTGGGTCACTTGCCCGTTCGCCTTCCCGCTTCTCTTCCGTCTTGCGATTTTCGAGCTCTGACTTGGCCTTTTTCAAAGCTGCCTCTGCCTCCTCTGTCCGCTTCTTGAAGGCATCAATCTGGGCCCGGAATGCTCCAGCATCCTCCTGCGCCTTGGGAAGCTTCGATCTCGCTTCTTCCAGGTCCTCCTCGTTCCGCTTGGCACGGAGACCCTGCAGCCATATTAGTCTCCTATGTGCGCATTTTCTCCTGGTTCGCAATGGGTTTGGAAAGAATCGGACAGGGACAAAACTTACGGCTTCACGGGCCTTCTTTCGCATCTCTGACTCTCGCTGAAAAGCCTCGTCCCGTTCCTTTTCCAGACTGGCCACGCGGGCAAGAAGTGTCGACTCGATGCCTTGCCAATTCTCGCTAGCGATGGCGTACTGAGTCTGCAGAGTCTCGACCTGGCGCAGTAGCTTGGCCTGCGAGTCACCAGTAGCACCGGACGAAGCCTCCTCGGCCCGGACGCGCATCGCTTCGAGCTTGCTCTCCATCACCTGCACCTCTGCCTGAGATTCGATCTCAATCGCACGCGTCCGCTCCGCGGCACGCTCAGCTTTGTCTTTCCATTCCTTAACCTGCGCCTTGGCTCGGTCCGCCGCAAGAGTCTTCTCGAGCTGCAAGTTTGATACCTGTTCTTCCAGGTCCCTTACGCGTTGGCGCTCCTTTTCCAGGGCCTCGTCGTTGATCTTCACCTTGATGGTGTCTGCGTACTCGTTGGCAGCATTGAGCTGTGTCCTGAGGTCTGCTATGGTAGCATCTTTTGTCGCCACGTCGGAGCGGATGCTTTCAAGCTCCTTCTGAGTCTGGCTCAGCCGCCGCCGCAATTCATCATCGGCGTTCTCCAGTTCTGTCACCCGCCGCGCTCGTGGCCGCAGAGTCTGCAGCTCAGCATCGGCCTTGGATCGTGCCGTTTTCAACTCGCTGATCTCCTTCTCGTCTTCATTGACCTTTGTCCGCAACTTCTTCAAGATGGCTCTGTGCTTCTGCTCAGTAACACCCAGGTTCTTGCCTTCTTCCATCAGTCGGGCAATCTGCTGGTCCTTCTCACCAAGCTTCTGCTCCAGGCTGCCAGGCTCCGCCGACTGGGCGGCCTTCTTTGCTGCCTCTGCCGCCTCCCGAGACAGGTATTGCAGCTTCGCCTGGAGGGCGTCGATCTTTTCAACGTAGTGGTGGATTTCCTCTTGGTGCTGGCGTTGCTCTTCTTGCAAGTCCCCCTCCAGCTGTTTGATGCGCGATGCCCGCTCTCCGTCCAGCCCATTGCTTGTATCTGGTTCGGCTGATGCAGCAGCTGCACTGTCATTCTCGGCAGTATCCTCTGGCGCAGGCGTCACAGAGACCAAAGGGGTTGCCGGCCGAGCCACGTCGGCAGACAGGGTCTCGGTGGTTGTGGTGACGACTGGCACATTCTTGTCTTTTGGTTTCTCTGCATCTTCTTCCGGTCCGTCTTTCGCGAATGTAGTGCCGTTAGGTGCCGAATCAACGGAGGACCGTTTGGCAACGTCAGCCGATGGCCGTGGAGAGCCTGCAGTTGGTGGCGCTGTGCCGTCGACGGACGCTCGGCTGGGAATGTCGATGCTCTGTCGCGGGCTGGCGGTCGCAGGCGTCGCAGCTGGAGAGGCTCCTCGGCTTGGCGATGCTCCGGAATTCTTAGCGGCGACGGCTCGTGCCAGCCGCTCCTGGAGTCGGTCATTTGCTCGGGTTGATGAGCCTGATCTTGCGGTACCTAGAGGCGATGTTGTTGGCACATAGTCGGATAGCAACACACTGGCACAGACGGGGTTCCATACCAGAGCTGGGTTTGGCAGGCTGCTTAGCAGGCTGCGGAGTCGTCGAGGCAGGCTTGGCCGGCTTTGCAGCTGCAGCCTCGTCTGTCTCGGCCAGCATGGTGTCGAGACGAGCCTCGACACCGGCGACGGCCTGCGAGAGCAGCGAGCCCCATCTTGTGCCCTTTCCCGACGAAGCCATAGCTCGCCGATGATGGGGACGCAGTCACTGACGTTGTGATTCTGCGGGAGGAGATCTAACAGAGACGGATGTAAGAGATGGCAGAGGGCCTACGGGAGGCGTGGTCTTCGAGGCTGGCGGTGGAGAGGGCGCATCGGCCTCGTGGGCGCAGTCAGGAGCAGGGGCATGGGCGAGACAGATCTTCCACTTGCTGGCTTCTGTGGCTTCGTTTACGTGTCCTTCTCCGCAACCTTGCTTCGCGGCGGGCTTGCAGTGTGGCGGATGGTCGTGGTCTCACTCCCAGGGCTGGCAGAAGGCGGTCGTTTAGCCTGCAGAGCTTCGAGAGGATGACGAGGCCCAGTGCTCCAATTCGTGGCCAGAAAACGTTGGCGTCTTTTGGCTGACGGAGCGCGTTGAGGCCAAGGTGGACCTTGCAAGGCGGAGCACAGTGAGAATAGAAACGCATGCATTATCCGCACTGCTAGAAGGACCGAAACGGGATTAGTGCATACGACACGGATATGGTACCATGGCAATGGAGGGGGAGAGTGCAGAAGCTTCATTCCAGTAGCTAGCTTGCGACACTAATATGGAAGTGCACAGCTACGAGTACTTACATCTGGTGCGATAGCACCCGTCGGATGTGTCGGAGGAATGCACCATGGCCAGTACCGCGGCTTACCTCCGCCAGGGTTCTTGCCGTACGAGTAATAGCTTCTCATTCTATGGAAGCTGTTGTTGGCTGGCGCGCTTCTAACTGTGCCTTAGCCTCGCTCCTCGGCCTCTCCCTGCATAGCACGTTGCTGCGACCTTGCCCCAGCCGTTGTTTCCCGTCCGGAACTCGCAGGTCCTTCCCAGCTTGACCCTGCTTTCCCCATCCTATCATTGGCTTTTTTTTTGTCTTGCCTGGTCTTCACCTGCGTCTTCTCCAACGCCGTTCCTTCTTTTACGTTTATTATCTTCGCTTCCATTGAACATCGATTGATCCATGACGTCTCCGCCGCCCTTCATGCAAGCCTTGATCTATTAGCTACCTCAATTCCTATAACCCCCTGTGCCCTCTGTGCCGACATGTCATTCCTACAGTTTCCTTACCGCGAAGCCCGCGATGGCATCTGGGGCGAACAGACGTCCACACTCAATTGGTGTGAGGAGGTAAGGCTAATACCGGTGCCTCCGTCCATGCCAAGCCCGCATCGGGCTTGGCATTCTCCTCGGAGCGGCGCGGCATTGACCGAGTGCTGATCGAAGGCTTAGGACTACAATATCACGGCGTACTGTGCCGAGTTGGTCAACAGCCTGACCAACCTTACGTTCATTTGGCTAGGCGTTAGAGGCATCCGTGACTGTTTGCGCTTCTCACACCCCGGCATCTTCATTGTGGCCTTTGTCGGCTATACTATCGTCGGGTTAGGTTCTATAGCATTTCACGCCACCCTGAAGTGTCTGTTCCCCAACCCGGCCTCTGGCATTATCATTTTGAAGACCCCTTTGAAGACCCCTTTGAAACCTCATCCGAAGCCCCCCCCCCGAATCGAGTCTGCCTGCCGCTAACTCCGGGCTTCAGACTCGATGCAGCTTGCCGATGAGCTGCCGATGATCTACGCAACGTGCATCATAGGGTTTGCTACGTTTTCGTATGCAAAGTCCCGCGTCTTTACATTCTTTGTGGGCCTTGCTCTGTCCAGCCTGGCCCTCTTTATCACGGTGTGCTCATGCTTTTCCCGACGTTTGCCCCGCGCGGCTTCTTATGACTGACCTGGGTGAAGGTGGTCTATTACGTGACCAAGGACCCCGTCTTCCACCAGGTCTCATATGCTACCCTCACCTGTGCCATTGTCTTCCGTGCTATGTACATCATGGAAAATGAATTGCGACCGGCTCTGCAGATCAGAAACCCCGACAATGTGGATTTCATCATGAGGCAGATGTGGAAAATGTGCTTCTCAGGTGCGCCGCGTTGGATCAGCTCCCACCCCGTCGGCTGCTCCAGTGCTGACTTGCGGCACAGGTATCGCCTTGTTTCTCATTGGCTTTCTGATCTGGAACCTCGACAACATCTACTGCGTCCACTTGCGGTCGTGGCGTCAGGTGCTTCTTCTCCCGTGGGCCATCGTTCTCGAAGGTCATGGTTGGTGGCACCTTTTTACTGGGCTAGGTAAGTGCATCTCCGGCGCCGTGCTGTTGGCTTCTGTCTCAATTCGCCATGGATGATCACTGACAATAAATCGGCAGGTGGTACGTTTAAAAATCAAGTCTGGAGCCAATCAACGAGCCCTCCTTCCCTTCCCATCCACTTGTCCCTCTGCTCACATCCTGACCCGCCTGTTGCTGACAACCCACCTACAGCGTACTATTTCATAGTATGGCGAGTATGGCTGCACCGCTGCCTCGACGCTAGTGAGGATAAGTTCACGCTGCAATGGCCGTCGCCGTTCTGGTCGATTCCGCGGGTGGTCCCGGTGACTGTAGCAAATAGTGGCAAAGCCAACAAGCGTTTGTGATGGTGGCCGCGGAGAGAAGGATGGGTGGTGGTGTTATGAAGAAAACCTGGCGTAGAACGAAGCGGTGACGGCTTAACGATTCTTCGCAGACCCCAAAATAGCATTGACAGCGGTTCTCAGCATAATACTCGAACAATAATAGAGTGGTTTAGATAATACTGGATGTTCCTGGTGTATGGGTATTAATATTGGGGAGATGAACAGTGCAAAACGAAACTAGTGAGATCGCACTGTGCAATTCTGGTGCTAATAGTTTTTAGAGGCGACTGTGTGCACAGAGAGGAATGGGCATCAACATCTTCATTCTGCTTAACACACTCTATCCACAATGTCTCTGCCGAACGAAGCGCTGCAAAAGGTGAGCTGTCTCTGTCAGAGTTTTGCAGCACTATTTATATCTGCTAACACACTGGTAGCTGGTGCAAGAGATCGAAACGCAGGCCTTGCAAGCGCAGCAGCAGATTGCCGTTGCGCGATCGCAGGTCGCCAGTAAGCAGCGGGAGATGCGTCTGGCGCAGCTGACGAGGAGCGAGATATCGTCGCTGCCGCCCGAAACGGCGGTCTACGAAGGCGTTGGCAAGATGTAAGGCGCCTGCGCATGCCCCTTCCCTTGCGTGTGTCTCTGCTTTGCGGCTTCCCCGTGGCCTCTCCTCCAGTTTCTTCCTTCTGTGCTCTTTGTCTGACTGGAGCAGGTTTGTGGCTGAGCCCGTGACGGGTCTGAGCGCGAAACTCGACAAGCAGATCAAGGATCTCGAGAGCGATGTCGACAACCTCGGCAAGCGGCTGCACTACTTGGAGACCACAGCCAAGAACAGCCAGGAGCACATTGCCCAGATGTTTCGTCGAGGGGATGCTGAGTCGTCATCATAGGACCTATTCCTGTGCTAGGCACCTGCCTGCTGCAGGAAGGGATTTTTTTTTCCCGCCTGCGCGGCGTTGCGGTGTGGATCAACTCCAGACGGTCTTCGCCAGGCGGGCGCATGCCAACCTGCATGTCTGGATCTGCCCATTATGCCATCATCTACGGGGCGCGAAACAGCAACGCAGCTGGCTGTCCGTCTAGCAGGCCTAGACTGCGACCGCTATCAGGCGCATACGGGTATCTTACATGCTCGTGTGGACGCAGCCGTGAAACAAGGAGGATGCGTTGGTGGTGTTGCCAGATTGGAGACGGCATGGGCCGGAAGTCAGGCCAGCAAGAGGACAGAAGGAGGCGAAATAGTAGGCAAGCGCCACTCTGGCAGTTCGAGACAGACACACGGATGCAACTTGGTCACGGATACAAAATACAGCACGTTCACGAGGTCAGCCCTATTCATGGGACCACTTGTGCCCGACGGTCTTGGGTCGCTGTCAGCCGACTGGTAAAGCGCCTCCTTGTGCTGCATTCAAGCATGCTCGTACCCGTACACAGCATCTTACGAGCACAGCGGCAGTAATGCTGGTGCGCCTGCGCGTGCATGCAGTAGCGGCCATTTACGCCTGCTGGGCGGGCGCTGCTGATCGGCACCCAAGCGGCGACCTTCAGCCTCCCACGGCTCGTATTCCACCGCCTTCGACTTGGCTCTTCAGCCACCACCACCCTCCATCATCAGGTCGAGCCGCCGGCAACCAAGACCCAGTTTCCCAGCATTTCCTGTTCACGTCCGCCCACCTCCACTCCGACATCCTTGCAATTTTTATTTAGCTGCCAAACCACGGCTGCTTGTTGCTTACGGCTCCCCACTTGGGTCGGCGCACCACGGAGTTGGACCAACCATGGTCCAGTCCTGATCTCGGCCCAAGCCTGGTCCCCTCCTGTCCCTCCCCACCCTTATTTTGCGGAAGAAAAGTCGCCTCGCAACGCTCGCCTGTTGTCCGCACGGGTATTGTAGCAGGCGACTCGCCAGCGGTAATCCGCACACGCCCGGTGCGCCAGTAGCAGGGCTGCCCCTCCTGGTCACTCGCCGCTTGTGTCTGCATGCACTCTGCTCGCAGCCGCTGTTGGTTGCGTGTGCGAGCGTGCGGGTGCTGCAGCTGGTGGACAAAGTAAGGGGGGGGCGTGTGAGGGGGGGGAGGGGGGCAATGATGGTAACCGCCAGCTGCCCTCCATGACGGCGACTCGCCTTGCGGTGCGCCTGGCCGTGTTTCAGGGACGATTATTGTTAACTGGGTACAAGACATCTTGGTGGGCATTGCGGCTGAGGTCGTCGGCGTGGAGTCTCACTGGGTCTCCCAGACAAGTATGACCTTACCGACAGAAGTACACCCTGGTAGCGTCTTACATGAGGAACGGATGTACTCATACTTGCATTATTATTATTACTCGTACGCACTTGCCTTCCGCAAAGCCACCCGGTCGCTCTTTCCGTCAGCGCAGTGATAAATGGGACCTGGTGCCGCCACCCCGCTCTCCCAGCCTTCTTCTCTTCCCCCCCTCCTTCCTGCTGCGTACAAAAGCACCAAAATCTCTGTCTTCTGCTGCATCTGCCATTTTCTGTTTTCCCCTGTTTTTTTTTCTGCCATTTCCTGCCATTTCCTGCCATTTCCTGCCGACATCGCCCTACTACCCATCACGATACCCGGAGCAGGCGCTGTCTAAGCGGCGATACCCCACCTCGTGCCTGCCTGTCCATCACCGCCCCCACCGAGCCGCCGCAGTCGTTGCATTCTCGCCCAACATGGTCTACTACAGCGACGATGACGACGATATCGACGTCAAAATCCGCCGAGGCCGTGGCTCGCCTACGCCGCCGCGCCGTGCCGTGCGCGGCGGTTATTATACCACCGGCCCCGGCTTTCTTGTGCCGGAGCGCACCGTGGTGACGACTCGCTCCCGTTCCCGCTCGCGCGAGCGCCGGTCTAGTCCGCCTCCGGTCATCATCAACAACTACAACAACCAAGGCTCCGAGGACGACTCCGAGGACGACCGCGACGTGGGCCGCGGCCAGTTGGTGCGCCGCCCACGCTCCCGCGCCCCGTCCAGCGACTTTATGACGCGCGAGGAGTACGAGCTCGAAAAGGCGCGCCGTGAGCTCACCGAGCTCAAGATCCGACAGACCCGTGCGGCGGAGGAGCTGGAGCTCCACGTCCGCCGCAACGACCGGGAGGAGTGGGAGCTGGACCGCGCGCGCCGCGAGATCGAGCTGTTCCGGGCCGAAGAAGACGAACGGGCGCGCAAGATCCGCAGCCAGGAGGAGGCGGATGCGCTTCGTGCCAAGCGCGAGCTGGACGCCATCAAGGCGGCGCAGGAGAAGGAGCGTGCCGAGCGTCTGCGTGAGAAGGAGTACAAGAACCAGGCCGAGTACGAGCGTGCCAGGCGCGAGCTGGACGAGATCAAGCGACGCGGCGAGCGCGATATGGAGGAGAAGCGCATCAAGAAGGAGCTGGAGCTGAAGGCGCTGGAGGCACAGAAGCGGGCCATGGAGGAGAAGGAGCGGCGCGAGAAGGCGGAAAGGGAGACGATTGAGCGCTACAAGGCCAAGGAAGCCGAGCGCAAGGCAAAAGAAGCTCGCGAGCGGGAGGAGGCCGAGCGCGAGTACCAGCGTCGGCTGCAGGAGGATCTCATCCGCTCGGGCGTCGATGAGAAGGACATCAAAGCCATCATGGAGAAGAAGAAGATCAAGAAGGAGAAGGAGAAGGAGGAGAGAGAAAAGGAGAAGAAGACCGAGGTGGAGATTGAGATCAACCAGCGGCCGACCTACACACGCATGGCGCGGCGCCACCTTTCCATCGAGACGCTGAACTACTACCACATCGACTTTGAATACGACCACGTGGGTTGCCCTTTCTTTCCTATTTTTTTTTTTTTTTTCGCGCTTCGTCTTCCTTTACTCTCTCCCCTCCCTTCCCCCAGTTTTCACTGTGCGCCATGCTAACAGACTCCAGGACCCCAACTACATCCTCATCAAGCGCTGGGTGCCTGAGGAGGAGCGCCAGATTCTGTGGCAGCACACCAAGACCATCCGTGAGAACCGCAAGGTGGTCCTAAAGATTGAAGAAGAACGCCCCCGCCACCACCATCATCTGGAGCCCGAGTACGAGTGGGTGCGGAAGAAGGAGCGCAGACGGAGCCGTAGCAAGTCACCCGGTCTCTTGATGTACCTTGCAGGCGCGAAATAGACTCTTTGCACTTTTTCCTGAGAATGTTTTTTTTTTTTCTTAAATGCTTTGGATGCTCGCCTGGTTTTCGTCTGGTCCCCATCAGGTTCCTTTGTGCTTTTTTTCGTCTGACTTGGATAGGGATGAGCTGACTCTGCAGCTGGGATATGTCATGGGTTGCCCGGGTTGCCCGGGTTTGTTTTGATCTCTCCGTTCTGGGATGACCTTGCTGATGAGCTCGTGCTTGTCTTCAGTACTGGGTCCTAGCGGATGCCATGTCTTTTCCCCCACGCGATTGATGATGTTACGCAAATGATTTACGTTGACCGAAGGCTGGGAAATTCCGAGGAACTGTGAAGCGGGGAGGGAAGAGAGGGAAATAAATAGTCTTCCGTCGTACTTGTGTCTATGATCCCATCTATCAGTCCCACCTCAGTCATGCCATTATAGAGTTAAGTTGAGTGTGCCAGCTATACAGCCCATGCTCCATATCCCAATCCGGTATCCCAATGCAACCCAGAGCTATAATACAATCCTGGTGGTCTCCCACCGGGTCTCGGCGCGGCGGATGAGCTCTTCGTAGAGAGTCCAGGCAAGCGCGGAGCTCATGGCCTTGCGGCTCATGCGAAGGGCCAGTCCGTCCCACATGGACCGCAGGCCCTCCTCGGCCAGCATGAGCCGCGCGGTCTGCAGCATGTTCCGGTAGCGTGCGGGCTGCAGCTGGATGCGGGTCTTGACGGCGTCAAAGGGGTTGGAGACGGCGGAGCAGCTGGCGGCGGCGATGATGCCGGAGGAGAAGTTGATGGCGGCGGCACGCGATACGCCCATGCGGTGGGGGGCGGCGTGCGACTGGCCGTCGTCGCCGTCGTTGTCGTTGTCGGCGGCCAGGACGTTGAGATGCTTCTTGACCTGCTCGTAGAGCAGGACGTAGAGGCCGGCGTAGGGGGCGTCGCGGATGGCGGTGGCGCCAAAGCCGGAGAAGAAGCCGCGCAGGCCCTCGGTGCGCAAGATGTCGCCGCTGGCCTCGGCCAGCGACCGGTAGGCGTACAGGCTCGACTCGTAGCGCACCTTGATGATGGTCAGGGGCATCAGCACGAAGCCGGCGGACGCCCGCGCGATGGCGCCGGCCAGCATGTTGCCCGTGTTGGACAGCCGCACAAGGCCGCTGCTGCTGGCGGGGCTGACGGGGCTGGCGGGGCTGCCGCCGCCCGAGCCGCCCGAGGGTGCCGCGAAAACGGGCACGCGGGTGGCATGGGAGCGGATGGCATTGAGCCCGGCAAAGTAGAGCGCAGAGCCGAAGCCGGTGCGCAGTGCCGACGGCACGGTGCCCCGGTAGAGGCTGGCGACAAAGCTGCGCGGCGGCCGCTGGACGGTGGCTGTGGCGGAAGCCGTAGACGTAGACTCGGTGGCAGCCGCACGCAGCTCGGTCAGCACGCGGCGCAGGCTGTGGTGGCCGGCCTGCTGGACACGCGTCTTGAGCAGGTCAATTGGCTGGAGAAGCACGGCCGAGAGCACGCCGGAGCTCAGACCGGCGAGCAGGTGGAAGGCTGTGCCTGGTCAGCCGGGGAGAAGTAGAGATGGAGAAGGAGAGAGGGAGAGGGAGAGGGAGAGGAAGAGAGGCAGAGAGGAAGAGAAGGAGAGAAGGAGAGAGGAAAGGAACGTACTTGTCTTCGTGCCCGCCTTGCGAGAGCCATCGGCCATGACGTCGGGGGAGGACAGAGCGAGGCTGAAGGGCCTTCTGGTCTGGCTTCTCGGATCGGAGAGGAGCGGGCGATCAGAAGGTGGCGGCAGACGAGAAGCAGGCCGCCTCAGAAAGCGTGGGTGGATTAGCGAGAACGACAGACAAGGAAAGGTGCCGTGGAAAGGGCGACGTCCATGGCAGGCCAGGGAGACTGGTGGCGGTGTCTTATAAAGCCATTGGACACGGCACCGTGGAGATGGTCCAGGAGGGTCGCTGGGTGGCAGATTGTGGGCAGAGCCGCGGCAGACTGTGGACAATGGGCAAGGATGGTCAGCAGCCGCAGCATGGACGTGAGCTGAGGTTCTGCGGTGGCTCAAAATTCTCTGGGGCTAGCGCGAAACCGCCGACCAGTCCCGACGTCATACTTTATAAGCAGCAACAGCAGCGCAGTAGCAGCAGCTGCTGCAGCAACATCACTAGCAGCAGCACCATTCCACCGACGGCCGCTCTCGCTTTAATGGGGGTGGCTGGGCGGAGGATTGACGCTCTTTTCTCATGTGCATTTTATCTACGGATTTATGAATTTAACAGACAACGCTTGCCCATGGTCACTCTTTTCGACCCTTCTCTCTCGGGTCGCCAACAATGGACTCCAGCCGCCCAGCCAGCTGGCGGTGGCGCCGCACCACCTCTACCCACTCGTCCTCGGCGTCGCTGCCGACATCTAGCGTGGCGAGGAACAGGCCAAAGTCGCCGCCCAGGCGGCCCAGGCTGCCGGCACAGTACAGCACCTGGGTCAGCAGGCTGTCGCGCGAGGCCTGGTCGCGCACCGTCGGCAGGTACTGGCGCAGCGTCTCCAGCAGCATGTCGACGAGGTGCAGCGGGAAGGTGGCCAGCGCAGGCGGCGGTGGCTCGAGGGGGTCTGACAGGGGCTGAGGCTGGGCCTGGGCCTGGGCCTGGGGTTGGGGCTGCGACTGCGATGGGAACGTCGTCTTGGTCGGCTCTTGTTCGTGCTCGTGCTCGTGAGGCACTGCCGTCGGGAAGATGCTGCGGAACATGGACACAATGGCAAAGCTCTGCTCGCGGAAGATCTCAATGTAGCGCTTGAGGTAGCGCTCCGTCTGCTGGCCGCCCGACCACGCGTTGCCCGGCCCGATGGTCTTCTGCCGCGCCCGCTCCTGGTCGGCCAGCTCACGCAGCGGCGCCAGCGCATCCAGCATCGTCGTGAGCGTGGCCAGGCGGCACACGAGGAAGATGGCGCCCAGGGCGCGCTCCTGGGCCGCCGTGTCGTAGTGGCGGCGCTGCGGGTGGTGGCGCTGGGATGTCGAGGGGGGCGCCACGTCCTTCTGCGGCCCGGCACGCACGGTCGAGGCGGCGGCCGCCTCGAGGTCGGGCAGCACCCGCCGCAGCCAGCTGATGGTGCGAAGCGACGCCGCCAGCTTCAGCCCGGGGGCCTTGAGCGAGAGCACGAGGCTGGCTGCCGTGGCCCGCATGGACTCGTCGGCCTCGGCCGCCACCGACTGCACGAGCGGCGAGTCGGCGTACAGCACGTGCAGCCGGCGGATGTGGCCGTTGAGGTCGAGGGCCGCCGTGTAGTTGACGGGTGCCGCCGCCACGGCCGACGACAGCAGCGGCGGCAGCTCCAGCACGTCCACCAGCCGCTCCACGTTCCGCGACAGCAGCAGCGCCTGGCGGCGTCGCGCCAGCACGTCCGCCTGGGCGTAACCGGTGGCTCCGGTGGCTCCGGCCGCTCCGGCCGCTCCGGCCGCGGCCGTCTTCCTGCTGGCCTTGGTCGAGGCCACCCGCCCCGGCCGGTATGTCGTCGAGAACCGCACCACCTCGTCGTCCAGCGCTGGGATCGCCCGCTTCAGCTCGGCCGTGCTCGCCGCCAGCGCCGGCAGCCCCGTCTGCAGCGCCGCGTGCCGCTGCGCTGACTCGAGCACCGGCTGGTACGACTTGCGCGCCAGCGCCTGCAGCGCCAGCAGCAGCGACTGCGACGACTGTGCCAGCGCCAGCGGCTCGTCGGCGTGCAGCGATGCCAGCGGCTTGGCCGCCAGCGTCGACAGGTACGACAGCGAGTCGACGTCTGCCGGCCCCGGCGCCAGCACCTCGCCGCTCGACGGCGACGAGGCCAGCAGGTCGTACAGGAGGTCGGCCATCGTTGTGGGTGTGTGCCCGCGTCGCGTCTCGTCGAAGGAGGTCCGCTTTGCTGGCCTCTTTTTTTTCCGTCTTGCGCCCCGCAAAATGCTAGCTAATAATACAAATAATACAAATATTTGTAATAATACAAATAGGGCGCCCTGTTTCCCGTGTTGCCGCGCACTGTGCCTGGGGGGGGGGGCCCTGCTTTAGCGTGTGACCTGTCCTCGTGGTATGCCGAGGTCGCCTGCTGTGCGCTAGCCACACAAATTGGCCTGCCCCAGTACGGTTGGGTACCATGGCGAATACTCAGCCCTCTACTTCTTTTCGCCCTCCCCCGGATAAGATAAGCTCGTTTCCCAACAATCTGCCCCGGGACTCCACCCTGCTGAGAGCTCTCTTGCGCATCTGTGCACGCCAAGCAAGCAAGCGAGTGAGAGAGGCGGCTTCTTGTCCTATGCCCTATTATACACCCCACCCGCATTCCTTATTAATTCTTTCCTCTTGCTCTCTCCTGCCGGCGAGCCTCTCCTGACTGCCTCATTTCCCTCCCCTTTTGCCAGGAGACCTGCCGCAGACGAGCAGCCGGCCTCTTCGACTCTGCCCTCTTACAAATCGAGTCCCGTTCCGTGACTTTTGGCCTGCGCTTTGTCCTTTCCTCGGCCGCTTGCACAATCTGACAGGCTGTGCCGCCTGGCCGCCTCGGTCCCGTGGACACGTCCGGAGGCCTTTGCTGCCTGCCTGCTTGCTGCCTGCTTGCTGCCCAGCTTCTTTTTCTTGGAACGGTCAGTTGTCCCGGTCAGCCTTGTTTCAGCGGCGTTTTCACATGTTTCTCAATGTCTTCCCTGTGACCTCCTACCTGCTCCCTTTTCCCCTGCATATAAAACTAACTCCCTTCCGCTCGCTCGGCTGGCTAACCTCCTCAGCAGTCTCCCAGCCTGACCGACACCACATCACAACCCCCCCCCCCATCGCCGCCGCCGCCGCCTTTACCATGCGGGATCCGTTTCCCATCCCGCCCATCCCGGCCCTGAGCCGGGCTGTTCAGCCGGTAGCCGACTTCTTCGGGCTGACTACGCTCCCTCTCCACGTCCACGAGGTCCTGATTGTCGCCCTCGTGTACACCTTTATACAGCTGGTGGTTTCGCCAATCGTCTCCAACGCCCTGTGTCCAGACATCTACTCGCGGTTGTCTCGCACGAAACGACTAAACTGGAACGTCCACGTCGTGTCGCTGCTGCAGAGCGTCACCGTCAACACCCTGGCCCTCTGGCTCATGGCCACTGACAAGGAGCGCAAGAACATGGACAACAGCTGGGAGGAGCGCATCTGGGGCTACACTGGCGGCATCGGCCTAATTCAGGCCTTTGCGGCCGGCTATTTCGTCTGGGACTTTACCGTCACCGTCCTGCACCCACATGTGTTTGGACTGGGCATGGTGGCCCACGCCACCAGCGCCCTGGCTGTCTTTTCGTTTGGCTATGTAAGCGCACTTGGATGGGGGGAGAGGGGGAGAGGGGGAGAGGAGGTTCTTCTTTCTGCCTGTGCTGATCCCCGAAACAGAGACCGTTCCTCAACTACTACGCGAGCAACTTTATCCTCTACGAACTGTCCACACCCTTTCTCAACTTCCACTGGTTCTTTGACAAGCTCAACATGACCGGCTCCAAGGCCCAGCTGTACAACGGCATCGCCCTGATCACCATGTTCTTCTCCTGCCGCATCGTCTACGGCAACTACGAGTCGATCTGGGTCTACCGCGACATGTGGAACGCCGTGCGCCAGGGCCCCTCGGCCCAGCCGCTGTCTCTCGACCCGGACGAGGACGTCATGGCCTTTGCCGGCGGCAAGGGCCCCATCCCCCTGTGGCTCTTTGTCATCTACACCGCCAGCAACCTGACCCTCAACTCGCTCAACATCCACTGGTTCTTCAAGATGATCGCCGCCGTGCGCAAGCGTTTCGAGCCCGGCGCCGTCCCACCGCCGGCCCCGCCGTCGGCGCTGCACAAGATCGACGAAAAGGCCCCCGTCGAGAACGGAAAGCCCGGCGTCGCTGCTGCCATCAGCTCGGGTGTCGACGCCGGCGACGACGCCGCCCGGTTGCGCACTGTCAAGGAGATGCTCACAACTGTCGAGGACGATCTGACCGAGGTGCCATAGTGTCCCCCACCTAGGGCTGCCGTTTGTTTTGATATCACAGCAACGCATGGGTGGGTAGCATAACATGGGCTGCAAGGGGGAGGGAGTGTGGAGGAGTGAAGAGGGAAACAAAGGTGGCAAAGTGGGGGGGGGGGGTTCATGGGTGCATTCTGGCATTTGGAAAGATGATGGGACATATATGTAATATGTACGGTTGGTTGAGCTGGGAGGTTCGTTTCAGGGCATGTATTAATCTCTTGGTTTGGTTGGATTTTTTTTTTCCGCTTTGCGGTTGTTAATCTCCTTGGCTAGTCGGGGGTTGTACTTTGACAGGACCTCGAGACTCGCTTGCAAGACATGTTGATATTGAAGTATTTGACGTCTGTGATTGAGCTCTTGCCCAGCGTCGTCTGGAGATGAGTAAGTTGGGGAAGAAATATGCTATTATATATACGATGATGCTCTAATGTAAACAGACAAAAGGCGGACCAGTCAACGAAAAGGAAGAAGAGCCACGCAAAAACAAACAAAAAAACAGCAAGGCTCGTATCTGTCCTGTCTCTTCCGTCTCATTCTCCTTGCATTGCCTTTCGGCGTGCCTTTGGCGTGCCTTTTGGCAGTGTTACAAGCGACAGCGTGTCTCCAGCCAGACGGTATGGACAAGAAATGAATAAATGGGGAAAAAATGATATGGGGCCTGAAGAAAACAATCCAAAAAGAAAATCTCTCCTCCTTGACTTCACGCTCTCCTAGGCTAGCCGCAGAGGGAGAACAGCAATCCACGCGTCTCTCGGCACCCACTTACATTAGAAGCCAAACGGATTTTCCGGCGCTGGCACCTGTTAGCAGACTGTATCCTGTATGGAAAAAGCTGCGTAGCATGACTTACTTGCGGCAGAGAGATTGGCACGCCGGCCGGTGGGTTGCGGCATCAGCTTCTTCGACTTTTCGGTAACACCGAAGCGGACCGGCGGCGGTGGGCCGGTCTTCTGCGGCAGTAATGGTGCCGGCGGCACTGGTGGTGGCGCAGGTGGCATTCCCTGGTTTCCGAAGCCCTGTGTGAAATTCCCTGTGGGCTGAGGCTGCATAGGTGTCGGCACGGCCGTTCGCTGGGGTTCGAGAGCCGGCGGAAGCATTGAGTTGAGGCCCGTGGCGCCGGTCTGTGCCCCGAACTGCTGTCCGGAGTTGAAGGAAGCTGACCCAAAGCCTGTGGGCTGCGGCTGCATCTGCATTGGAGCAAATTGGCCGGGCCCGTTCACCATGCCGGGCTGCATGTACGGGCCGGCCATCTGCTGCGGTTGCTGCATCGGCATACCCGTCATCATTGGCATCATGCCTGTGGGCTGCGGCATCATGCCCGTGGGCTGCGGCATCATGGAGGCCGCCTGCATCTGTTGCACGTACTGCTGCTGCATACGTGCCTGGTTGATGTCGTTGAGGCTCTGGCCTGGCGGGGCCACCTGGCCTGTCATCTGCGGCTGCAGAGGCGGCGGGCCAAAGGCACTCGGCTGGGCCGATTGGGGGGCAGACAGCGGTCGTGTGGGCGGGGGCGGCAGCAGACCTCCCTGGCCCTGGGTGTACTGGGGCGCCATAGGTCGGGCGCGGCCAAACGCGCCCTGCTGCTGCTGGGCAATGCCGGCAAACACGGCAGGCGAAGCCCCAGGCATCTGAGACGCCTGGACGGTGGGCTGAGGCGCCAGAGCAGACGCAGCTGGCGGCGGGAGTGTGACGACGGGTGTGGCGGAGACGGGGGGGGCTGGGTTCAGCTTTTCTGCCGGAAGCGGCTGCGAGAGCAGAGACAATTCCTGCATCGATCCGGTGAGAGCTGGGGTCGGCTTGGGTACAGGCGCAGGCGCTGGTGCCGGTGCCGGTGCCGGCTCGGCCGCGGCCGCAGGCGCAGACTGCTGCTGCCGTGGTGTTTCTGGCTGTGCGGGCTGCTTCGACGGCTTGACATCCCATGCATCATCCTCAAAGCCGCCGCCGCCGCCGCTGCCACCGCCGCCTGAGGCCCCTCTGGCTTTGCTGGAACCGGCGCCTGTAGAAGGCCCGGCTGTCGTGGGGGAGGATGCGCTGTTACTGGCGCTGGCGCTGGCGCTGGCACCGTCACCCGACTTCTGCTGCGAAAAGGCTTTGGCATCGACGACGTCGCTGGCCGGTGCGTTGGGTGTAGGCCGGCCCCGTCGTGTGTTGTTCCGAAGCGTCCCACCCGGGCCGGAGAACAGGCCCCCTTCGCCGCCTTCGTCGTCTCCGCCCTTCTTCTTTGTCCGGCCAAATCGGCCGTCCAGGAACCGCATCACCTTGATGATGTCACCCTCCCTCAGGCCCAGCGTCCGTAGCACGCTCGCGTCAATGTCTGGCAGCACGCTCTCGTCCATGCTGTCCTTGACAAAGGCCTGGGCGTAGCGCTCGCACAGCCCCACGGCCACATCACACGACAGGAAGAACTGAAACCAGTCGTACTCGGGCTTCTTCGGCTCGATCGACGCACCCACTTTGGCGCCTGACGAGTTCTGCGCCTGCGACCTCCGCTTCACGCTGGACAACGGCTTGTCTTCGTCCAGAGACACGCCCGTAACGTGCTCGACGTACTCGAGGTCCTCGACGGACATCTTGGCCACGGGCACAGCAATCTTCACGCCGTTCACCTTGTGAAGGTTGATCTTGCCGTCCTTGAGGCCCAGAAACTGTGCCTCCACACTAAAGGACTTGGTCCGGTCGGTCCAAGTGCGCACCTTGGACGGGTCGGGTTCTGCACAAAGTCAGTGCCATGGGCCAGGGACAGAAGAGGGAAATCAGAGGAGAAGCTTACTGGTTTTTCCCGATCGCGAGCTGCCGTTCTCTCGCTTTCCCGATCTCGACTTCTGTACACCTCTGTTAGTATCACCTATTTCGAGCTGACCAGCTGCGGCGCCGTTCTCTTACCTCAGATTGCCGTCTCTCGTCCTTCATGGCCGCCCGCACGGCCTCGCGTGTCATGCGCTCCTCGTCCATCCGGTTCTGCGCAACCGTCCCCTTGGCCGAGGCCGTTGCGGCGGCAGCCGAGATGGCAGGCGTCGACGGCGAGCCTGGTGCTGCTGGAATCGCGGGCATATCAGACGTGATGGAACCAGTCACTTCGACGTAGCTGCTGGGGACGACACCCTCCTTGCCGTTCTTGATGCGGCGCACTTGGCACCACTCCTCGCTGCGCGCACTGTCGAGTATAATGACCTCGTCCCCGATCGCAACTGTCACTTCGTCGTCGCCTTGGGCCATGAAATCGTAAAGAACCACCGCCTTTTTCAGCTCGTGGCCCGTGCCGGCGAGGATGACCTCGCGCAGGCCTTCGGCGCGCACGGCGCCGGCCATCTCGCCCAGAGCCGCGACAATCTCCTCGGCAGTGTCCTTGGCACCGGCGTGGAAGTCGATGCTCTTGCTTGGGCGCACCAGCTCCATAAAGACGTGCTTGCCTTCGCGCGAGTAGTGTGTCATCTTATCGGCAGACCACTCCTGCGACGGGCCGTCCTGCTGCCTCTCCGGGGCGATGAGGATCATGCCCGTCTTGAGGTTGATGCCCAGCGTCGTCGGCATCTTCTTCCGCTTGCCCATAACCGAGACCATCTCCGATATGTTGTACATGTGGAATCCACCGGGGCTCAAGGTCTCGGGACGTTGCGGGTCGCGGTCGTCCATCTCGTTGCCGTAGTCGTCGCGGTTACGACGGCCGCTACCCCCACCGAATCCGGTGTTGTTGTTCCGCTGGGGCAGGGGTGGCGACGACTCCTCTTCGAAATGCGCCTGCGGCCGCGGCCGGGACGGCAGAGGCGGCGACAGAGCGTCGTCCTCCGACGCATCGGACAAGTACCGCGGATGGTTCGGGAGGCTGGTAGGTGGTGTGGCCGTACGCGTGGAGGAGCGGCCAACCAGCACATTGGCAAGCGCAGCGGCTGCTCCGGACGTTGGGGCTGGGCCAGTCGGACTGGCCGGCGCAGAAGGAGGACCGCGGGGCGGAAGACGGGGGTTTGGCATGTCGTCATCTGCAGGAGCAGCCGCAGGCTGCCGTGCGGGCAGAGCAGGCGGTGCGGGCTCGGCTGGCTCGGCTGGCTCGGCGGCGGACTCGTCCGGTGCTTGGCTGTCTGCGCCCTCACCGATCTCGATGTAGTTGGACGGCACAAAGCCAAACTCGCCATCATAGCCGGCGAGAATCCAGTCGGGGTCGGATGTGTCATAGATGGCCAGCTGCGCGTCTTCGGGAAAGGAAAGCTCCTCGTCGGTCTGCCGCGTGTATTCGTACTGGGCACGCGCATGGGTGATCGGTACAGCCTGTGCGGAAGCGACGTCAGTATACTTGCCCAGACAACGGCGGAAAAAAAAAGCCATGTTCTTGCCGGCTCACCTCCTCGACATAGTTGTTTGGGATCAGGCCCTCGGGCTCCTCCTCATCCTCGCCGCTGGCCTTCTTCTTGGCCTTCCACCATCCGTCGTCCCCGTCCTTGTTGAGCACATACAGGAGGTTTCCCTCGGTTATGGCTAGCTCCCCCTCTGACTGGGGAGCGTAGTCGTAGACGGCCTTATACACGCCCAAGAACCCCATCGCGACGGTGGAGCAGGCAGCAGGTCCGGGATCGGACGGAAATCGGATGTCGTCGGGAGCAGCGGCGGCCGGGCTCGTGCAGAGCGACGGTGAATGGGGCGATGAAAAACACAAAGCCCCGCGAGGAAGCGAGAGAAGGGAAGAGCGGGAGAGATGGAGAGAAATGCAGACGTTGTACTTGTTCTCTCCTCGACTATTCCATCACAGAAGGGCCGGAATGGATGCTGCCGTCAGGTATGGACATGCTAGAGCAAGCGCTTGCTGGAACGTGGTCAACGCTCTTCCTGCTGCGCAAGGAAAAAAATTCCAAAGAAAAACAGGCGAGCAAGCACGCGGGCGTGCAAGCTGTCGGCGATGATTAATTAGGCGGGACGATGCAAAACAGACGGCGACCGGAACTGGGGTTCTGTACGAGCTGTTTCAGACACCAAGACCGGTCAGCATAAGCGGGGCCAATGGATGAGCGAGACAGCTGTGGATGAGAATGAAGAAGCAAGGGAGCGGGAGAGAGGGTAAGGGGACCAGGAAGCCGAGGCGAGGGACAGCAGCCAGGCTGGCGATGGCCGAAAAAAAAAAGGGACCCAGACTCACGCGGAAGACTGCGGCTGCAGATGCTGGCCGATGCTGGCAGCAGCGGAAAACAAGGCAGGACTAGGTGGAGAAGGAGACAAAAACGCAAAATAAAGAATAGCAGCGTCAAAATAGCAATGATTTTAATCCGAGATGCCACGCTGCGAGCGCGCAACAACGGAGGCGAAGAAGGTCGACAGAGTTAGGGGTGGCAGTTGGCACAGTGGTGATGGGCTGGGCAAAAGCGGAAGGCAAGCGAGAAAAGCTGCTGCTGCTGAGGAACTCCCACCCTCCGCAGCAAGGCAGTCGCTAAGCTGCGCGAAGTGGGGAGGGCTTATGGCTTATGGGCAGCATACATAATTATTGCTCAGTGGCTGCGACCATGTGGCACGTGACACAGATCAAATGTCACAGAGTCAGATACGAGCATTACTCGTATACGCTTTGGGCAGAGGTCTCGTCCTCGCCCCTCCCTTGATTAGGATCGAGACACTTTATCCAGGCATTATATTTTAAACTTGAACAACAATGGGTATTATTACACTATGCAAATAAACGACGTCTGGTCCTCCGATCAGTCCCACAGCCAGCTGATGGCTCGTATCCAGCCCTTGCTCTTCTGCATGGGGTCGTCTGGATACTGCTCGGCCAGCTCGATGGCGTCGAGGACGGGGATGGCCCGCAGCGTCGTGGCCTTTGTGCGCTTGACAAACTTCCAGATCAGATAAGCGCCCAGAACGAGCGGGATGTCCAGATAGGCGGAGACGAAGCTGGCGGGATCCCAGTTTCCCTTGGTGAAGACGGTAAAGCCGTTGGTGAGCAGGACGATGATGCACATGCCGAGGGCGGCGTACGAGGCGTACAGCGTCCAGGCGTTGTGCCAGGGCAGGCGCGTGGGCGGGATGCCCTGAGCGCGCAGGGCCAGGCGCAGGCGGATGTGGTTGGTGAGGATGACGATCCAGCTGACGAGGACGCCGGCAGCGGTCAGGTCGACGAGCCACCAGAAGACGGTCAAGGCGCTGTTGGACAGAGTCATGAAGCTGAGGAACATGAAGAGGGTGAAGAGGGCGACGCAGACGTAGGGCGTGCCCCAGCGGGTGGTGCGCAAGAAGATGCGGGGGGCCTGGCCCTTGAGGGCGAGGCCGTAGAGCACGCGGGTGCCGGACAGCAGGGCCTGGTTGGAGGAGGAAAAGGCCGAGGTGATGACGATGGCGTTGACGACGGAAGGGATGGCGGGCAGGCCGGCAGCGGAGGCGGCAATGACAAAGGGGCTCTCGGCGGCGGTGCCGGACTCGTCGTTGAGGCGGTCGTCGTCGCTGGCAACGAGCATGCCGACGATGAGGACGGCCAGCACGTAAAAGATGACGATGCGGGCAAAGACGCGCTTGCAGGCGCGCGGGATGGCGCTGCGCGGGTTGCGGGTCTCGGCGGCGGCCATGGCGAGCGACTCGACGCCGGCAAAGGAGAAGACGGCGTTGGTCATGACGCTCCAGTAGCCGAGGAAGCGGCCCCAGTGGCCCGAGGCGATGTACTCGACAAAGGGGCCCGGATGCTGCCAGTAGTAGAAGCCGATGCGGGCGGTGCCGGGGACGCCGCCGAGGTCGATGACGAGGCCCAGGATGACGAGGAAGACGACGAGCGCAATCTTGAGCAGGGCAAAGGCGAACTCGACCTCGCCAAAGAGGCGCACAAATGAGAAGCCGACCACGTTGGTCAGCACAATGAAGACGCAGATCCACAGCGCCGGGCTGATGTCGGTCCAGAACTCGAACAGCACGCAGATGGCCGTGATCTCGGTCGGGATGGAGAGCAGGTTGCCGTACACGAGGTTCCAGCCGACAGCGAAACCCAGCGCCGGGTCGACCAGCACCTCGGCGTGGCGCACAAACGAGCCGGTGAGCGGAAACAGCGCCGCCACCTCGCCCAGCGCAAACTGCACGGCGCACACCACCAGCCCGATGGTGATGTAGCCCAGCAGCGCCCCCAGCGGGCCGGCCGTCTGCACGGAGCCGCCGAGGCCGAGGAACAAGCCCGTGCCAATGGCGCCGGCAATGCCCAGCATGGATAGATGGCGCTGCTCGAGGCCGCGGCGCAGGTCGCGGTCCTCAGCCGCCGTCACAAGGTCGCCATGGAGCTCGTCCTCTGACGAGTCGTGGTAGCCAGGCACCGCCGTAGCCTCTAGGTCGGCAGCCTGCAGGGCTGCAGTAATATCGTGCTTGGAATATCGGGAAGCCATGACGAGGAAAGGCGGAGGGGGGAGGGGGGGGAGGGGGAAGGGGGAAGGTCGGGGGTGGTGGTGGTTGCAGGACAGCAGACGAGGCTGAGAGGGCTGAGAGGATAAGTCGCGTGTTCACAGCATCAGTGGCAGGCGCTCATGCTTGGACGGAAGTGTGAATCTCGGCACTGTGCCGTCGAGGCGATGGGCTCGCGTATCAATTCGTACACTAGAAGAATTTTGCGTACGGGTGCAGTCGCATCGTCGGTTCAATGCCAGCCAGGATGGAACCACCGACCCGTACGAGCGATAATAAATATTATTACAACACGGCTCAGCAGTGGAGAGCATACGTGCGCACGCTTTGTCCATTGTTGAAAAAGAAAAAGAAAAAAAAAATACGACTGATATCGTCATTTTAGCGCATTATCGCACCCGCTGATGGGCAATTCTTTCGACAAAGTAAGACGTAACTATTTTGAAGCCCGCCTGGCCGAATGAGGAAGGTCCTCAAATAATTTGTAGGGTTCCAGGCGTTGGCAGCTGAGTGCGCAGAGTATGTAAGATACATAATTAATATTTTGTACTATTTTGTACGAGTATTTTGTACGAGTATTTTGTATTAATTCTTGTACCCTGTACGGAGTACTATCTTACAAAGTACTCGTACTGAATACCGTCCTAAGCGGAGGGGTTCGTCAGGCCAGCGCCCTCGCTTCAGGCCTCGGACCGGCATGTGCGTACCCACCGCCTTCCCTTGATGCTACCTCTCGGCCGGGATGCACGCAGGTAGTGCGCGCCGCGGACCTTGAAAGCTCGTGAGGAGGTCGCTGAGGGCGTCCATCGCGTGCGCTGTGGGGTCAATCACAGTGCGGTAGGTGTGTACTGGGATGCGATGACGCACGTCAAAACGCCTTCTCGGTGGCAGAAGGTCAGATGTTCAATTGCTCCCGTGAGGCCTGCCGCAGTATGTGTTGTTAGCAGAAGACCTCTCCTTTCCTGCCTTTGCCAATTCTTCATCCTCGTGAAGTTGAAAGCCCATCCGACCGGCATCTTCCCCGGCTCTTTGGCCATTGACTTCAATTCCAGTGCATGCGCGTCCGCGATCTCTTTCGCCGTATTGGCATCGTCGCCGTGAGCCGTATCTGGATCCCCAAATGGATGCCCGCCTGCAAATCGAAAGTTTACACTTGTCTATTCTTCGGCCTCTAGATCCCGGAGCTATGGTGGGTGTTAGACGTCACGGTCGAGATTCGACCTACTCGTAGAGCTGTGTAAATTCGACGCGAACATAACCCCCGTGGTTTCGTCGGCGAGCCTTGTGCCATGCCACACAGCACAAACAGAGTTTATTAAAATACCTCACACAGGTAGGTAGTCGGAACTTCCCCCCTCGATCACGGCGACGCCGAAAAAAATATCGCAAGATCAGAAACTACCTGACTCCGTGGACACAAGGAAAAAGGACAAAAAAAGAGGCCTTTCCATCCTGACCTCTTACTCTGCCTGGTTATCCGGGTTTTCGGGGCTGTCAGTGCTCCCAGGCATCTGCCCTCGCCCGCTGCTGTTGTCCTCCGTCTCGTGTGCCGGGTTCTGCAGCATGCTGTTCCGTCGCTGGCTGCGCGTCACAACCCCAGGAAAGTAGCGCGGCTCGCTTCCAGACATGTGCACCTCACCCCCGATGCTGCTTCCTGCAGGCCACGTCGCATCCTTGGACAGCACGACTGGCGAGGCCATCAGCGTTCCCGGTGTGATTTGCTGCGAGGCGGGTGCCGAACCCGACGTGGGACTGCTTGTGTTGAAATCCATCACCAGCGACGAGGCTCCAGACTTGGCTGCCGCTGGCAGTGATACGAAGCTGGCCACGCGATTCCCAGCATCCCCACCGACAGCTGCAGGCGGCGTGGTGGCAGTCATCGATAGCGCAGGAAAGGCCGTCGTCATCGACAGAGTCGGAGACTGCTGCGACATGGTGCCCGCAACGCTTCCAGGAACTGTGTTGGAATCGTACTCGCTGCCTCTCTCCATGGGCTTCTGGGTGTATTTCTCGATCCTGTCACATCGGTCAGTCAACACCTACAAACGGGATACTATGGACGGGGAGAAGGTTGGGACGCCCCCTCCTCCTCCTCAACGTCAGCTCACATTTGCCGTTCTTCGAGAAGCGTGCTGTAGCGGAAATGCTGGCGCCGGTCAGGAATGTTGGTCTTCACCATAGTGTTACCGGCCATGCCTGGCTTGTAATAGTCCTGACCCAGCCACTGCTGCTTGACTGAAAATTCGTAACCGCTCTGCAGAACCGAGTTCCGGGCAAGCTCGCACATGTCTACCGGGCTCAGCTTGTAGATCTGCGCTGCCACGGCATACTCTTCAATTAGCGGTTCCTTGGTAAAGGCAAACTGCAGCGGGTCGTCGGTGGACAGGGACACGTTGAGGCCGCGCTTGAAGTACTGGTGGAAGGGATTGCGCTCGTAGGCCAGGAAGAGTGCGTTGTTGCTTAGCGGCGACATGGCAATGCCGATCTGCTCCAGATAGAAGATGTACTGCAGCAGCGGCACCTTGCGCAGCAAGAGGCCATGACTGATGCTGTGCGAGCACAGCGCTGCCACCGCGAGGTGTTCACTGTCGCCGGCCTCGCCGCAGTGTGGCCGCAGCAGAAACGTGTTGAACCCGCGTTGTTTGCGCCACGCGTTGAGGGTCGCCATGTTGGAGAACAGGTAGTATATCCAGTAGCTGTACGGCGGGTTCTGCTTGGAGTCCCACACGCTGGGCACGGGGAACTTCTTGTACAGACGGCGCTCGACCTTGCTTTCGTCGTCGACGCTGTCGAAGCCGATCACCCTCTGCAAGAAGATATGCAGCTTAGGGTACGCCGCTGGGTTCTTGGTCGCCGCAAACAAGGGCTCAAAGACGTTCTTGATCACCTGCTCAAACGACTCCATCAGGCCGCTAGCCTTGTAGACGTCGAAGAGCCGCGGGATTTGAATCAGCCAGCGAACATTGTGCGAGAAGAGCTTGTTGTCCACGACCCAGGCCGCCAGCTTCTCCCATTCGTCCATCGACTTCCCGTAGATGGAAATGCGCCATTCGACCATCTGGTATTTGCTCGACTCTAGATCAGCAATAACCTCTTTGCTGATTTCGGCTAGGTAGCGCCCGTCGATATGGTTGTCCGTCTTAAGGAAGATGGTCCGCAGCCGCGACTCGCCGATAGGGTTGTACTTGAGGTTGAACTTGTCGAACCGGTGGAACGAGTCGGTGTGGGCCTGTACCATCAGCACGAGAACAAAAGCCATCAACATTGTGTGCCTGCGGCGTGCTTCAAAGTCACTTACATGCATATCTAACGTGTCAATGCTGAGGTCGTAGGCAGTGAGGTTGATGCTGGCGAAGACCTCTGCCAGCGTGAGATACTTGCCGTCACGGAAAAGCACGACCTCATCCGGACATTTCTTCATCTTGCTCTTGATGAACCGGAGAAGGTGCTTCTGGTTCATGCATGCAGAGTGATGGACGTGAGTGTCGACCTTGCGGACGTTGTAGAAATCTCGATGCGGAACCCGTTTGGTATCGGCCGTCTCCTGGTACTCGTTGAGAAGCGTGTACAGGCCGAACTTGCCTTCTAGATACTGCAGTCGCCGGTAGGCAAAGCTTTTGCTGGGTCCATCGGTGGAGAGCGACAGAATGGGTTCCAGATCCATGTAAAACTCGCGCAGCGAGGGCACATCGATTATAGGCGTGTCAACGGCTGCAGCCTTGTCGTTCTCGAACACTTGGTATACGCCAGTGTCGTCCAGTCGGAACGTCATTTCGCTTTCATCTGGCAGAGGCCTCAAATCTTCCATGTCAAAGTCTTCGCCAATGTTTTGTCCCGGCTTGCGTTTCATTTTTGCCGCCTTTTTTGGAGTCTCAGATCCGTTATCCGACTTTGACGCTTCCTGCTGCTGTGCTTGAACATTGACAACGCTGTTGGCTACGCTGTTGGCTACGCTGTTTGCAGTGCGTGTCCCGTTGACGGCCGCATCGTGCTCGGCTGCCCAGGCTGGTTCTGGCGGTGGCGGGTAGATGACCCAGTTCGGGTCGTCCTTGGGGTTATCAGCAGGCCCCTGGAGCGACAGGCGGATGTACTTGTGGCGCAGATCAATGACTTTTTGAACATTCCTAAAAATGTTCGTCAACTCGGACGTGATCTGCGGGTCCGCGTCGGCATATGTGCTGCTCCCGATGCCAGCCGGCTCCCCAACGCTGAGTCCATGTTCGCTCACGCCAGCTGTAATCACCGTCGCCGCCGCAGCTGCCCCTGATCTCGGGCCGCTGGTAAACGAGCGGTGGGGGGCTGGAATTCCAGGAACGCCGGCGTTGCTTTCGGTGCTTGGAAATGAGGCGTCGGCAACGGCAGCAGCAGCATCGCTGGAACCAACCCCCAGGCTGGAGGTTGGCCGGTAAGATGGGATTTCAGAGAACCTGCTGCTGTGCGATAACCTCGGCGGAGCGTGGTTCGGGTCACCGTAGGAAGCTTGAATAACCGGGCTCTCAAATGGAGTCCGCTGGAGCTGCTCTAGCTGCTGGGATTGCTGCTGAGTTGCTACCTTTTGCAAATCAAGTTGGCTCTGCTGGTAGAACAGTTTGGCATCGCTCTGGCTCATCTGCCGCTCTGCCACTGGGTCGTAAAATGCCGTTCTCTTGGGAAAGTCCCGTGGAAGCATGCCCTCCTGCATGGATGCCGGGTCACTGGATACGGCCTCCTCGTCCGTGTCGACATTTTTATCCGAGCCGCCCGCGCCCTTCCCGCCGGACACTTTGCGTAAGTTGTGGGCTCCTGCAAAGGCACCCATGCGAAGGCGTCTGATTTCGCCTGCCTCGGTGCCTGTCAAGTTATCTTGTTCCTCTTCATTATCGGACTCCGCAGTGGCAGCCAGATACGGGTTTGGAGGTGAGTTGGACGTGGAGCGAGAAGCCGTTTCGCTCAGCGTAAAGGCGTGGTCTCGTCGGGAGCCTTGCACATTGTCAGACAAGGCCAATCAGAGATGATAGGAATAGCACAGGTGTAAAAAGACAACCTCAAGCTCTCACGACAAGATGTCGCACAGCTTCTTCGAACTAGCCGCCACAGCCGCCACGCTCAACCTCCTGAGACATACCAGGCATGACACTCGTGGATTCTCTGACACAGTTTCAATTGCAATGGATATGAAGTCTGCTTGTCGCAGTCGTGGAATAACAAGGGCCTGTGGCGAGAAAAAGAAAAAAAGAAGAAGAAAATTAAAAGAGAGGCGGTCAGTTATGACTCCTCGTGGCGAGGTTTGCAAGAGCCCTTTCAGGGTTTAGCTGGCGCGGGGACAGGGAGGCGACAGGGAGGCGGGGATATAGAAATAGTGAAAAAAGAAGGCTCAATTCCTTGCGCGCGACAGATACAGGGGCTCGGTCATGGATGAGTGAGAGGAAGGATGAGTTGAGGAAATGTGACGAAAGCGGAGGAGAGTACTGGTATGGTGAAAGAATATGCTGTGTAACTCGTACTTGTATAAAAAAAAAAGACGAGGAGCTTACATATGTACATATTCTAACAAAGATAAGTTATCAACGCGCTGTGACGTCGCCCTTGATAGTTGATAGGTCCCTAACGACGGTAATGGAAGTCAGCTGTAGGTGTTCCTGAGGCACTAAAAACAGCAACAGCACTAGCGGCATAGCTTATTTTCGGGCGAGATAATGTTGTGCGTTGCTATGCTCGTTCTGGATAAGGATAGAAAATGCAATTGCTTGATCTGTTCTCGTCGCTATGGACTGTCTAACAACAGAGTCGCCTCTGGCTCCTGATCAACAGTTCATCAGCCAGCCTTGACGGCGCTGATATTCCGTGCTCGCGACGGACGCTTGCGTCCATCCATGGAGTAGAGCCCTCCAGCGAAGAACACGAGCGCAGCCCCTGCCAAGGTCCCCGGCGCCAGACGGTTCCCAAACAGCCAGATACTAAAGAGCAGGCTGACAAGCTTGCGAATGTTCAGCACAATGGTCACGGTCAGTGCCGACGACGCCGCCGCCAAGAGGTTGACGCCGCGGATGCAGGCATACTGGGTCAAGACATTGAGAACGAGAAACACGAGCTGGCTCGGGAGCTGAACCTGCTCGACGCTTTTCCGAATGCTCGCCGATACCGGCTGCGCGTCTAGCGTGTCGGCAAAGGGAAGCATCAACGGCGCGCTATCGGCCAGGCGTAGGAATTGGCGATAGAGCGACGGTATAAACGGAGTAAAGAGGGGAATAGACAAGAGGTGCGAGTAAAAGAGGTTTTCCTTCCACTGGGGGCCGTACTTCCGGTAGGTCTCTTCGGTGTACAGCCCCATGATGGCAGACAGCACTTGAGCCACAAAGAGGATGGACAAGCCGGTCATAAAGCTGACGCTGCCGTCGGTGGCCTCCTCGGTAGCGCCCTTGGTTTGGGCATCGGACCAGGCGGCCGTCACCACGCCAATGGTCAGCAGGATGACAGCGACGATCTGGATGCGGGAGTACGCCTTGCCGTAAAGAGAGCCGGCTATCATGGTAGTGATGCTGCCCCCGGAGCGCAGGATAATGTGGACGGGGACGGAGATATTGTAGCTGAAAGCGTGATTGTTCAAGACATTGATACTGAAGAACAGGACTATGTTGATCAGCCAACGCCGCAGGGGAACCTTGTTTGGTCGGATGAAGAAAGGCGGGCGGTCCGGGTCAAATTGAGAAACGTAGCCGGTGGCAGCCACGAACACAAACTGAACAAAAGTCAGAAGAGTACCTAGATGATTAGCACGGGGCAACACAAGAAGAGCGGCAAAAACAGAGAGGGAACCCACCACTGGCCGGCTCGACCTTGATGATGGCCTCGAGCGCAAAGACGTTGGAGCAGCAGCCGCCAAAGATGAGGCCCAGCATGGCCCCAATGGTTAGCCATTGTGGAATGGTCTCGATAAAGATGCGGCCGGCCAGCGCCATGGCCCGCGAGAAGACGGGGCGGTCGTCGTCGACGCCGTACATCTCGGCCTTCTCCAGCGAGGGGGCGGCGTTGATCACTCGGGGTCCGGGTGGGGGTGCCACATGTTTGGGAGGCTTGTGCGAAGTTTGGCGGCGTCGGGAGTTGGTGTTGGCGGTCATTTACACGGTAGCGATGCGGCCGGAGTCTGTTCAGTCTGCTTAGGTATGTTCCTGGCGTTGGACCAAGAGCACTGTGGCACTGTCGTGGTGTCGTTGCGATCGCGAAAGAGAGTCGTGAAGCAGGGGCGTGGTTAGATGGAAGCGGGTGATACTGTCTGTCGAGTGGAGCGAGGTCCTGGCTGGGGAGGTCTGTCGAACAAATGTAGTCGTGGGATTGCAAGATGTAAAGAATGCGGCCAAGATGCGAAAAGAATGAGTGTCGTATTGTGGGCGACTGAGTGTTGTGGGAAAAGACTCCGTCGTAGCCGCCTCAGCCTGCGGACCGAATCGTCTACAACTCGGCAGTCAAGTGTGTGCCTGGCAGCTCGCAATCAGCCCTGGCCGTGCCCCCCCTGCAGTCCTCGTAGTCCGCGTGTAGACACCCCCCCTTCTGCGTATTTCTCTGCGTCGGTGGATCTGCTCTCTGGTGTCTTTTGCCTGGCCGCTGCGCTGACCCTACCTGCATCAAAGTTCCAAGTGGCCACAAAGCACAGAAAAAGGAAACGTAGCGTGCGGAAAGTACGGTGGGTGGAGATCCAATCGGCGGGTCGATTAATTGCTGCGCTGCTGAGGGAGGGGCGTGGGCGGACGGGACAGGGGACGGAAAACGTACTCGTACCGGACACTACAAGGACGAAACCAGAGCCAAGCCAGCGCGCGCCAAGTTGAAAAAAGTAGGGCCAGCCGGGAATATGTGATATTCACCGAAAGCACATGCGACAATAGAAAAAAAAATGCTACTGCGGCGCCAATGCCAGCAATGGAAAGCACGGTGAAGTAATATGCACTCTTTTGTATGGTATACGTGTTTGCTTCCTCGTAAGATACAAGTACGAGTATCCGTACTGGTACGCTCCTGCCATCCACCTGGTCTTACATTGCCGAAAAGGGTAAGCATAAACGCAGCATTTTGCGCAGGGGCGACGCGGCCCTATTACGGCCATCACAGTACGAAGGCACCTTCCCGACAGCGCCGAGCCGCCTGAATGTTAACGCACGTGAAATGCAAGGAATACTGTGCCCCACTGGCAGCTGACACGGTGTCAAACACGACTCGGCATCCGCCGCTGCAACAATGCGTGTAATGAGTGAGCCAGCTTAAAAGAGCCCGCCGCCGAATTCTGTGGCTTAACGCCCCTGATATTCCCGCCAAAGGGAACCGTTCTAGAAGACTAGCTGGAGATTGGGATCGACTTAGCCAACCGAATCGCCACGCCTGGGCTATTCATTAGTCACAGATCAAGACAAGTCACGAAAGCGTTCACAGAATGCCCACATTCGCAAAAAAAAAAAAAAAAGCAATTCATATGACGTTCTTGCGCTGATTTGACGGCCAGTCTACAAATACGGTATATGCCAATGCACCAAGTCTCATCCGTACCTGCATCTCTCTCCAAGTAGGTACAGTGCCTAATGATATCGCGCCACCGAGACCGGCGAAGGTCTCGGTGCCGTTTTGTTCTGACGGCATGCTCGAATGCCTGTATAGACTCTACAACGTACCAGGCAGCTGTCGCGGAAGATGTTCATAGCCCGTCCCGTTCATTCGCGCACAGATATCGGATCGTCTCTAGCCAAGCTTTCGTCGCGACTGTCCTCCGGCAAAGGACCCCCGCAGACGACAACCACCATCGTCGGCACCTTGGGTCACTACCCTTTCCTTCCCAAGGTCCGTGTATGCGCCGGTCTTCTATCCGTGCCACCTAGCAAAAGGACGACAGGCACATTCTGTGCCAGCAGCCCAGAAACTTGGAGGAGCGGCGGAACATCCACGACAGCTTCCAACATGCTCTATCCCACTCTGGCTGCTGCTTTGCAGCGCGCCTACAGAGCGGAAAACACAAACAACTGTGTGCGTTAGCTCCTACGAACGAAAGCATGCAACATAAAACGAGAAAGAGAGAGTGTGTGTAGTAGGGGAATGGAAGGAGGGAGCACATACGTTATTTGTAGCGGCGATAGCGATACTGTCCTCGAACGGGTGCCAGCTCATATGCAGGATCTTCTTGTTAAAGTCGATCTGGTCCGCATCAGTCTCCTTTCGCATCCGTTGGCCCTGACCGCCTGGGCTGCCTGCCCTAGAGCTGCCCTTCTTGCCGCCGTTGGCTGTTGGGCTCGTCGACATGTTGATCGGTGTGGACACTCCAACTTTCTTAGCCTTGAAGGCAGACTTGTCGGCTTGTAATACCACTTCCATCTCCTTCTCGGGGTCGGTGGGATAGATCATGAAGTTGTTGTTGTAGCTGCCCGTCATCACGTTCTTCGCATCGCCCGAGAAAACGACCTCGAATTTGTCGAATATGCTATCATTTTCGTATGTATCACATAGCCGCGGCCGGAGGTGTTCGTGGATCGGGATGGTCTTCACAGGCTGTCGCTCCATGTTCACATCCCAGATCTTGACGGTGAGATAGTCGCGGGAAAGAATGTAGCGGCCATCGTAGGAGAAGCGCACGTCTGAGATGGACGATATGATCTCAGAGAAGAAGGAGCGTGACTGGGGGTCTTCTTCTTGTTCGAATACTGCAGAACACATGCATGTTAGCATAAGGGTCGCGGAACACCGGCTTCCAGCAAGCCAATCCAGCCCCCAAACCCGTACGTACATTTTGCGTGTTGGTCGCAGAGCGCGCTCTCGCGCATGTCGGCCAGCTTGATAGTGCCTTTTGAACTGGCGTACATGAACCAGTTGCAGCTGAGCGGATGGAACTCAGCTGCCGTGATCACCTCGGTCAGCTCCTCCATGTTGGCCGGCTTGATGTCGACAATGTTGAAGCTCTGGTCCTGGATGTTGAGGTTCCAAAGGTTTATGCGGAGATCATCGCTGCTGATAAATGTTTCTTCGTCGCTGTTGACAGAGATGCTGTTGATGTGATAGGCGTGCGCATTGGCATATGTCCGGCGAGGAACAGCTGCCACGACGGTATCGTGGTGCGTCAACCGCGGAAGCTTCAGATCACTGGCGTTCCTAAAATGTACGCTGGGCAGCGGCCGTGAAGCACCACCACCCAGGCCGCCTGGTGTGAGGTCATGAGACAGGTTGTTCTCTGCCACCACTTTGAGCGATTTCTCAAACACTTTCCATAACTTGATCGTCTTGTCGTTTGTCGACAGCAGGTAGTGTGACGCGTTCTGTCGACGGCACCACTTTATCTTGTTGATCTTCTCTTCAATCTCCAGAGATTTCAGATAGTCGAACTCCGGCTCGTGGGACTGGAACTCGGTGTGGAACTTGTATTCGCATGTTTTCTTCTGCAAGGTTGGGCCGGGGCCCACCATGATATCAGTCACCGGTCCTTCTCCCCCCCTCCTCCTCCCCCTGGGCGCTGTCATGGGTCTCTGAACTTACTGTCTCGTTTCTTTCAAAGAGAACAACGCGGCCACCTTTATCGCCTGTTGCCAGGTAATTCCCGGTGTGATCAAACTCAACCGTAGAGATGATATCCGCTGCGAGAGCAATGGTCAGTCAGACTGTCCACCACCGGCACCTGCTAGGCCAGATCTTCACCGAAGGAGTGCTACACCCCCACCCTTCTCCAAGTTGCATGTAGAGAGCCTGCATGCGACATTCTGTCTTACCTTCGGTGATATCTTCTACATCTCCCTTGTCGCCGAAGCATCTGTGGCGTTGATGTTAGAAAACGGAAAACCTAAACCAGCAAGCATTGTGTGTGCGTGTGACACGAGTGTTCCGAGGCGGGCTTTCTCCCCGCTGAGCTCGGCTGAGCTCAGTTGTACCGATCGGGTGCGCCATTGCGGCCTTGGGCCGCAATGAGCAACCGTCGCAAGAGCAGGCAGCCGTCGCGACGGCAAAAGGGATGTCTGGTGAAGAGAGGATATCAGGAGGAGTCACATACTGTGTGAACTTCCACGTCGGGGAGTTCGCGTCTGCATCCACCATGGTGTCTAGCCCAGGTCTAGAGGGTCGCTGCGGCTTCCCCCACAGTGCAAATAACGGTCAAGGCAGGGGTGGAATGCACGAGTACGGAGCACGAGCGAGTGTCGAGAGTCTGGAAGCAGAACCCGCGTTGGCTGGAGATGGACGGTGGGACGCGGTCAACGAAATATCCAAGGCCAACAAAAAAAAAGCGCCGTACGATGGGAGGCGGAGATGGGCACGAGGCACGTCCGCGAGGAGGGAGAGAGGGGGGGTTGGAGGGCGGAGCGCAAGCAGAAGCCAGATAAGACGCGTTCGAGGAGGGAGAGATGGGAGCGGTGGGCGAGGATATGATGTCGGGAGGTGTGGTAGTTGTGGATACAGCGGTGGAGGTAAGGTGTGGTTGGTGGGAGGTGAGGAGGAGGGCGGGCTGGCACCTTCACTGTTTGGCGGCAAACAAGCTAAATGAGGTCGGTCGGCGGTTCGGAAGGTGTGGCCACGAAAGTGTGGAAGTAGACGACGCTGAACAGATGAAAACAAAGGGAAGACAAAAGGAAAACAAATGCAGGAGACGGAGACGGAGGATCGGAGGGGTGGGCGGCGGCAGGTGGATGCGAGCAAGCTGGGTTGAGTATTTCGGGGGGGGGGGGGGAGGAAGAAAAGAAACAGGACGTCAGCAACCGACGGAGAGGATTGGCAAGGGCAGAAAATTCGTGGGCTGAGAGTGCGTGGTGGGCGACTCTTTGGTGGCTAGGTGGTATGTGCGGGGTAGAAAAAAGAGTGGGCATACAGCTAGGACAGCTTGTCTGTAGGGGTTATGGACCGCTGGATGGACCTTAAATGCGGCTAGCATCCTATGTACTGATGCCGTATTTTCCCAGCGTGCTTGTGTGGCTGTAGCGTTCACGAATACATTGGAGAGACCTGCATTGCTTGAAGCTTTGATGCCGGCGTTTCTGCGCAGTTTGATGGCCGGGCCAGCGCTCTTCTTCACGCTGTCTCTACATCCACAGGAACGACCGCTCCTGGCACTCGCCTTGCCGCGTTTGAAGCCTTATTCCTGGGGTTCTCTCCCAGTTCTCTGCTGCCGAGCTTTTCGATCAGTGATCTGTCAATCCACGCCGTGCGCCGCTTCACGTGCTTTCAATTCCTTGTTTCCGGCATCATATCGCTCGGCCATGATCGGTCCACAGCGGAACTCGGCGCAAGCACCAGCAAACTCCTCCGTCCGGTCCCATAGTACTGCGTGTTCTTGAGCACCCCGCGCAAGCGACTTCATATAACCTATTTCAAGCGAATATTTCAAGCGAATACAGCATGGAGAACCGAAATCCTCCTAGCGGACAAGATAAAGGGAAGGGAAAGGGAAAGAGCACAGAGAAGGAAGATGGTTCCGATCAGCCAGCCACGGCCGCAGCTACCTCATCCTCGGAGGGACCATCCGTATTCGCACGCATCGCACAATCTGCTGCTGGTCTGAGCAGAGGCGCTGTAGCTGGCCAGCCCGCGGGAAGTGACCTGGCTTCACTTGTCTCAACCGACAAGGCCGGGCCGTCGAGGCCGCCGGGATCCGGCTACGTGTCACAGCGGGAGACCGGGGAGAGAGCTCTTCCCGCAGCGGTTGACACTTCTGGCTCTGGGGCAACAAATTATTTTACGAGTGGCCACACCCAGAAACACATAGCCCAGCAGGAGGAGGAGTTTTCCAGATTCTTGGACAGCGCCAACGTAGACACGTCGATCCCCCCGGAGCTTCTCGAGGGCGGCTCAGGAGACGGTCTTCCCTCGGTGACAAGGGAAGGGTTTCCAATTGCGTCGGCTGCCGAAGGTATCGACCACCACCCGCCTTCCTCGGCAGTGGCAGAGCAAGAGAGACATGATGGAATGGATGTCATTAACATCTTGGCGGGGAGTGTTGAAGAGGAGCCGGACTATGGCGATATCGAGCTTGCTGAGGACGAGATTGCAGGTCTGAAACGAGCACTCTTTGGAGATGGGGCATCTCCAGATGCCAGCGTGCCGCCGGCTGGAGAATGGGACAACGTGCTCAACTTCATTCCCGACTTTGTCCGTCCAAACCCAGACGGCTACGAAGACAAGAACGCTGCGCAAGGCCCATTGCCAAAGTCCCACGAAACTCGATCTGCACTAGGTATGCCCAACTCGCCCGAAACCACTCGTCTATGGCTGGATCAGTGGCGCGATGTTCTCACGCGCTACACGAATGAGGTCTGGGGTGGCCTGTCTCCCCTGGTTACCCAAGCCCAGGAGGAGATTGACGAGCTCCAGTCATCTCCAGATGCACCTGAGCCGCCCAGTACAAAGGCCCTCAACCGGCTGCGCCAAATACTGGGACACCTTCGTGGCGGTTGAATCCGCTGTCTCCCAGCAGCATCTTGGGGAATGGATGGACACGTGACCCGTGCGCGACCCGAGAGAACCCCACCATGACCCTAGCAAGCAATGACATCACTCGGGCGGGCGGTTTAGGCTTACGCCCAGAGAACAAAGCCCGTCGCCTTCACACAAAGGACGCATCCGGCGCAAGCACATATTTAGGCATATCCTGATTAGCAACTGCGCCGCGCTGGAGGGATGACTGGGCTTGGCAGCCGTGCTGACCTACAGAGATAATATTAGAAACAAACATTGGATTGGGTAACAATGCATGCATTTGAATCAAGTAGCTGTCGACGTGCCAATTCGCAGGCGGACCAGGGGAGAAGCCCAGCCGTGCCGACCGCCTGCGGTTTCCCCCCTCCCCTCCCCCTCCCCCAAATTTAGCTCCACCTCTTTGGGCAAACTCGGCGCTCCTTCGACGACATGTGCCCACCTGCTCTGCCGCCTGGACGTGGCGCGCGGAAGACACTGGGATTGCCTGGAATTGCATGCAGTGTGACACGGCAGAGGGCAGATCAGGTTCCAGAGCCTTACAAATCCCCATTGCCGCAGGCCACAGAACTGCCACGTCAAGCCACGGCATCACTTCATCGCCTTGTCTGCGGGATTCGCCTCGCGGGGGGTTGATCTCGCCTGACATGTGCATGAGGACCCGACGAAAAGTGCACCCCCCCCCTCATACGACGAGACCCGATACGGCGCGAGCGACTTGGGTCGAGGAATGCTTATATACAGGACCCCCGGAATGCGAGCCTGCCATCCACTCGCTGTCGCGCTGCCCTTTTGTTCCACCCGGTTCCGTCCAACAGCGCGCTATCCATCCGCTGGACCACCGCAGCCTTGTCATACAGGGTGTGTGCTGATTAAGAGCTCGCCCAACCCGCATTGATCGTCCCGATCGAGTATTGATTGCTTGGTGCTCTATACGAGGGCCGACCAAAAAAGGGCGCCCGACGGTCGCTTTTTTTTTTTTTCTTTTTTCTTCTTCTCTCTCTCAACATCCGCAGCCCCTCCCGGACATGTTCATTCTCGACATGCACCGATCGCAATTTCACCACCGCGGCACTGCCGCTCCCGGCGACCCATTCTACGAGAGCCAGAGCGAAGCCGAGACTGAAGCCACGACTGCCACCACCCCCTTCACCTTGTCCGATTTGACCACGCCTCGGACCACCATTTCATCGATGGCAGAGCTGCAGCCCGATGCCCAGCGCCCACCGCTGTTTCCGCCATTTGACGAGGAGGAGCCAGACCGGCTGCCGCCCCACCACCCGTCACCGCCTGCGCAGTCGTCGCCGTCCGCAGCCACAGCCGCAGCCACAGCCACAGCCACAGCCAGGCCCGGCCAGCGCCCGCTCCCGCCGCTGCCCTACATCGGCCCGCGCCCGCTGCTGCTGGGCGCGCTGGTGGACGCCATCGACCTCGGCGAGCTGCCCCGACGGTGGCAGCCGCTGTCCCGCGGCGGGGTCGAGACCCATCACCACGAGCGCCAGGCGGCCGCGGCGCACCAGCGCGGCATCAAGGCGGCCCTGCGGGCAGAGCGGCACGGCTGGTGGCGGAGCGGCCGGTACGTGGACGGGGCGGCGCTGCAGGTCATGCAGGAGAGTGCCGAGGGTTTCTACGAGGTGCAGCAAAACTTCTTTTCGAAGCTGGCGCAGGCCGAGAACGAGCAGCTGGAGCACACCGAGACGGGTTTCTGGGGCCGCGGGCCGCACGCCGAGCGCAAGCAGGCTGAGGCTGAGGCGCGCGTCGCCGGCAAGCGCAAGGACACCGTCGAGGCACTGGAGCCGCTGCTGGCGTACGGACCGCCACGGCCGGCGCGGCCTGCACGATCCACGGCGGCGCGCAAGAAGCCTGCAGCCCATCCCGCTGTCCCGGCCAGAGGCGCTGATCACAAAGATAAAGCCATGAGCCCGACCGGAAACCGCATGCCACCGACACCACCCATGTCGCCGCGCCGCGGCGACCACAAGAACGACGGAGACGACGAGGATGTCGAACAGGGCAAGAGCCCCGACAGGACCCCAGACACTTGGCGGCTATCGGCCAAGCGGGTGTCGCTGCTGTTTGGATTTGGCTCCTCCACTCCGCGGACGTCGTCTTCGTCCGACCAAGCGGTCAAGTGATAGAAACAGAAAGGGAGCACTGATTTTGGACGCACACTTGCCTTTGGAAACACCTTTTGGACACACGAAATATGCCAACGAGAAATGCAGCAACAGCTATTGATCTTTGCATTTTGCAAACTGTGAATTAAAAACAAGTAAAAGAAACAGAGGCAGACGACTGAACACATCCTGTTTCTTCCGTCTGTTGCGCCGTGACACTTTGCTGTCTCATCAAAAACCGGCAAAGAGGAGAAGGAGAAGCCGCACTTGCTTGGTCGACGTCATCGATATGGAAAATCCACCTCCAATGACAAGAAGCAAAGTTGGTGGTTGTTTTCTTCAAGGACAAAAAGGTAACAAGGGGCTGAGTGGGACTAAAGAAAAAGCAACAGTTTGCCACGGCTGCATCAAAAGACAACGGACGGTTGGTTTACTCGTGCTCCTCGAGCTCACCCTCCTCGACGTACTCCTCCTCCTCCTCGTCGACACCAGCATCCTGGTACTGCTGGTACTCCGACACGAGATCGTTCATGTTCGACTCGGCCTCTGTGAACTCCATCTCATCCATACCCTCACCAGTGTACCAGTGAAGGAAGGCCTTGCGACGGAACATGGCCGTGAACTGCTCGCCCACACGCTTGAACAGCTCCTGGATAGCCGTCGAGTTGCCCACAAATGTCGACGACATCTTCAGGCCGCGCGGCGGAATCGAGCACAGAGCAGTCTGCACGTTGTTGGGGATCCACTCGACAAAGTACGACGAGTTCTTGTTCTGCACATTGCGCATCTGGTCCTCGACCTCCTTCATGGACACCTTGCCACGGCTGCATGTCGTTAGCAGAGCGCTTCGCTTCCATAAAAAAAAATCCAAACGCGACTTACAAGATAGCAGAGCAGGTCAGGTAACGGCCGTTGCGGAAGTCCGAGGCAGCCATGATGTTCTTGGGGTCGAACATCTGCTGCGTCAACTCCGGAACAGTGACGGCACGGAACGAGTAGGCACCGCGGCTGGTCAGAGGCGCAAAGCCGACCATGAAGAAGTGCAGACGAGGGAAGGGAACCATGTTCACGGCCAGCTTGCGCAGGTCCGAGTTCAGCTGGCCGGGGAAACGCAGGCAGGTCGTGACGCCCGACATGACGGCCGAGACCAGGTGGTTCAGGTCGCCGTACGAGGGGTTGGGCAGCTTCAGCGTGCGCATGCAGATGTCGTACAGAGCCTCGTTGTCAATGCAGAACGTCTCGTCCGAGTTCTCAACCAGCTGGTGCACCGACAGAGTGGCGTTGTACGGCTCCACGACAGTGTCCGAGACCTTGGGCGACGGAACAACAGAGAACGTGGCCATCATACGGTCGGGGAACTCCTCGCGGATCTTAGAGATCAGAAGCGTACCCATGCCGGCACCGGTGCCACCACCCAGCGAGTGGGTAATCTGGAAGCCCTGCAGGCAGTCGCAGCCCTCGGCCTCACGGCGCACAACATCGAGCACCTGGTCGACCAGCTCGGCACCCTCAGTGTAGTGACCCTTGGCCCAGTTGTTGCCAGCACCCGACTGGCCGAAGACAAAGTTGTCGGGGCGGAAAAGCTGGCCGAAAGGACCGGCGCGGACGGCGTCCATGGTACCGGGCTCGAGATCGACCAGGACAGCACGCGGGACGTACTTGTTGCCAGAAGCCTAATTTGCCCACAACGTTAGGACGGGCCGGCCATTATTGTCTCACCAAACCAGCATTTGGAATGGAACGAACCTCGTTGAAGTAGACGCTCATGCGCTCCAGCTGGAGCTCCGACGTGCCGTTGTACCTGATTTACGTTAGGAGAGGAAATCGCATCCCAGCGACAGAATCACATACACGCCATTGCTGTCCAGGCCGTGCTCGCCTGAGATCTGCTGCCTGCAAAGGAGGTTAGCTTCTTCTTGTGGATGTTGCCTAAAGGAGGCAAATGGAAAAAGAGCCCCGACGCGGTGATAACACGTGGGACTCAATTTGGGAGACGCCAAACGTACCAGAAAGCAGCACCAATCTGGTTGCCCTGTTATGAAGCATCAAGTATTAGTATCTAGTTGTCGCGTAACCCATCGCTGGCACAGGTTGCTAGGATCCCAACAGTATCGGGAGAATGTCGTTTTACGTACGCACTGGCCGGTCTGGAGGTGAACCTGTTGGAGAAGACGGTTAGCAAGTCTGTCACAGCAATGATGAAGATACAACGAGTCCCAGATCAGTAGTTATGTGGAAAGGCAAGAAATCCCGTTCTGCATCACAGATCCTCTGGCTATGCTGTGTGGTGGTGATATGAAAGGAATATACGGGTAAAAGCCAAACATGGGCTGACAGAAGGCAACAAGAGGGATGTGATCAGGAGCTGGAAGATGGCCCATGAGGGAAATGACTGCCCGAGCCGCACCCACAGGTCTCTGCAACATCTACGCAGATGCCCGAGAGTCGAGGGAGGCGATGTGAGGAGTGGTGGTAGTGCCCGACCAAACAGACGGTGAGGATATTTTAGACCAGGGGGGAGGAGTGAGCACAGGATACAACTCAATCAACTTACAATTTCACGCATGTTGGCGGTTTGTTTGTGACTTGAGATAGATAGAGGTGGTGTGGTGGTCGTCTGAGAAGAAGCAAGGTCGTCGAGAGGTTGAGTGGTGTAGGAAATAAAAGAGAGGAAAGAAGCAAAAAAATAGGAGAAAAGAGAGGCTCTCCAGAAATTACCTGGGTCCGTGTGCTTGGTGGGTTGTCGGTGGTCGTGGCCTGTGGTGGTTTGTGTGTCGTCCCTGTGGAGGAAGTGCTAGGGGAGCATCCTTGCAGAATAGGGGGCCATTTGTTGATTTTTCAGAGGTGGAGCCTAACACCCCTCTTTTGCTCCCCATACAAAACGCTCACCGCTAGGGACCGGCTGCCTGAGGCAGCTATCCGTTAAACACCCGTTGAACGGCTAGCGTGTTTTCCGCTTTTGTTTACGTTCCGTCGCGTCTCTGGTCCCATTGTGGTCTGTGCGCGACTGTATCTTATTTAGGACTAGTGCGGGGCAACCGTGTTTTCAGAGCTCCAAAGCTTGTCAGATATTTGTATTACGAGTAACAGTCAGGTTCTCCATAGAACATCGGACGATACTATTGATCATCTTTCACAAAACTCTTGCTGTGAACTCATCTTTGCGTCCAGAGTTTTACATTGACAGTATCGTACCCAAGTCATCAAGCACAATTAGAACAAAGGGATAGACAAAACATAATGTCATTAAACTCTATACATGCATTCATGGGGATAGAGCGAGGAGGGCCGACGCCCCATCATCCTCGATGTACGTCCGTAACTGGTTGTTTTTTCTAACCATTTCATCAATCAGAAAAAGAAGAAAGACTCGCTGACGTGAGGGCGGATCTGAGCACTTGGCTTGGAGCCTTCGCCTCCACATTGCCGCTGTCCACTTGGTGATTTTGTTGCTGGTCTTTTATATCTGTGTTCCAGGTCCTTCCCAATTTTTGTTCCCTCATGACTGTGCTCCCAAAGCAAACCAAGACAAACCAAAGCGCACCAGGCAAAAAAAAAGAGTAAAGCAAAGCAGAGTAAAGCAGAGTAAAACAAAACGTCACGAAACAAAAGGAAAGCAAAGTGAACCGATGCAAAAATATTCCAAGAAAGGTTACACTGCTGAACCACCTGGGGGATACCCGCCCTTCTATGCAAATCCGGAAGAAAAAAGAAACAAAGAAAACGGAAGGAAGACATAAATAAGCATGGGAAACAAAGCAAAACACAAAAGAAAAGTGGGCGAACACATGTAGAACCGAGAGCAATATTCTCTGTTCTAATATTCGTACAAGGTTTATCGTATTAACCATCCGATCATGGAAAATTCAGGTTCTCGTTTTCATTGGTTGTTCACATCAGATCGTACTTGTGCTGATGTATCCATCAGACAAGGCCGGCCACTATGTCGTGAGGTTAATTCACCCTCATCATCTGAAGCCGCTGGCTGATGCCGTTCGTATTGGGCGATTCAACCGATGGCGACTGTCGTGATAGGACAGAATTGGTACTCTGACTTTTGGGGAGCCGCCTCGGGGGGCTTGACGGGTCCGTAAACACGCGTGTGAATGCGGGACTACCGTCTTCACGAAGGTGATGACGATCATGCCGTGGCGTACAGGCTGGACTTTGTGTGATGAGCTCAGCGCGGCGGACAAGGTCCGACAGAGTGTGGAAGAGGCTGTTAGCTCGCTTCACCAGCTCTTGCAGGGTGTTTGTATTGAAGAACAGCTCGGCGGACGTGTGCTTGACGGGTGACTTCTTTATAGGAGCAGAGGATGACCGCTGCTGCTGCATGGCCTTCATGATGGATTCAATCATGGCACTGTCGGGAGTCTCCACTGTTGGCGTAGGCCGGTCGGGTGTTTGGGGTCGCTGCTGCTTTAGCTGCTCCTTCAGCTGCTGCTGCTGCCGCTGCTTCTGCTGCTGCTGCTCCTGCTCCTGCTGATCGGTCGCCTCATGCATCTTCTCATCCGACAACGGCCAGCCACCTCCGAATATATCGTCATCTGGAGAAAATACCGACCGCCGTCGGACAGTTTGTCGTTCACGCACAACTGTTGTCTTGCCGATTTCAAAGTTTGGCGGAGTCGCGGGTGCTTTTGGAATATCGGGCATGCCAAGGCTGTCTTCTCCAAAGCTGTTCAGAGTGCCAGCATCAAACCCCTCGTCGACAAAGCGGTCTTCCACATCTGAGGAATCAAACTCCGTTGATGTGCGGTGACTGACAGCATCCGCGGGCCGTGATGGGCGATCTGCGGCCACTTCAAAATCATCGTCGGGCGATGCCAACGCAATGATGTTCTCGGCTTCCCGCCACAGGCCGGGAGACTCATTCACGATTTCCAGGTCTCGGGCATGACGACACAGACGTTTCAACCCGTCCACCAAAAGCGACAGCTCTCGGATCTGGCCAGAATGTGCCCTGACAGTCGGCTGGGTAGCTTGAATAGAGGCAGGGACCACCATAGCGAAAGATGCACCAGAACCCTTATGCGTACCATCTCCGCCACCAAAGTCACCGAAGCCGTCGTCGCTGTTGTCGCCGCTATCGCTCGTCTCAAAATCAAAATCGTCATCCCAGTCCTCGCTTGCGTTCTTAGGCCCGGTGGCCCAGGTGCCAAACTTGGAGGTGTTAGACTTGGCACCGTCGGTAGGATCAGCAATGGCTGGTACGCTCTGGCTTCGAACATGGGCTACCGTTGGTCCTTTGCGGTTCATAGGGCGGCCGTTTCTTAAATCCATCTCTTGCTTCCCGTGAACTGTTTTCGGCCGAGGAGAATGTCCATCGGGGTCGATCTTTTCGAGATTCACGGTGGACTCACTCCAATCAAACAAATTGCTTCGTGGACGCTCTCGCTCGCCTACCATCCCGTCATCGACCTGAAGCGTCTCAGGGCTTCCGTTGCCACTGATGACGGAAAGAGCAGACCGGTGGTCGGCATAGGGGCTGTCGTTGTCGTCGCCATTGTACTGAAAGCCGCTCAATCCACGAAGCGAATTGTTCAGCGACCTGGACGGCGGAGACAAGTTGTTGGCAACGCCGTTCTCATCCACACGAGCCCAATCATCATCGTCGTCTTCGTCATCCATAGACATCCTACCAAAGCCCATCTGCCGCCGAGCATGTGGAAATCCCGGAGTTGCGTCCTCCTCATCTGTGGATGGCAGAGCAAGACTATCAGCGGGTCCATTATGAGCAGCTCCGTCATTGTGCCGGTGTGAAGACAGCGTGGGCGATGGAGAGCAGATATTGACACGCCGGATTGGGGTGGAAATTCCTTCGTCTTCCTCTTCCATGATCCTCGTATCGCTGTCCCAGGTCTGGCCTAGAATCTCCTGGATAGACAGGCGCTTCGTCTTACCATTGCTGGCTGTGCTGGGCGGCGATTCGTCAAACATGGACTCAATTGGAGTGTCCGTCGTCCGGACACGCGCTGATGCGGCTGTCCGAACGGAGTCGAACATGGTGTCGCTCTTAAAATCAGTATCATCGTCGTCACCGGACGACATGAAGCCTCGCATCTCCAGTTCGGAGCCAGAAAAGGTCGACGGACGTTCGTTAGAAACATCTCTGCTGCGCGGAACAAGCGGGAATGCTCTGGGCATGTTGACAAAAGATGCACTGCCGGATGCTAAGCCCTGCTTCTGCGCAGCAGCGATGACTGCTGGCGAGCTCGCGCTGGCCCCCAGACGGGAGACGTCCACGTTGAAGCTCGACAGACGAGATAGCGGTGGCAAGGGCGACGATGAATTTCGCTGCCGCCTGCGGACCGCACGGGCATCAGAATAGGATGGCGAGAGTGGACTGCTCGCCCGCACCGCCACATCTTGAGAATCATTCATTGACTGGACAGGGTGGTCGAATATTCCTTCCAGAGACTTTCGCAAGTGCATGTCAGCAGGTGTCGTGACACTGCGAGGTTGCAGCTGGACTTGTCGTTGCGAGGATGACAACGGGGCAGAAACGTGACGCCTCCCGTTAGCCATGATATTAGGGCGGTTGCGGGTGCTTCCGGATGTATTGGTGCTGGTGGAGTAGTCAGATCCCCGTTTTGGTCGCCGCAGACTGCCGGTTCGTGAAATCCAGCTGGTTGGAGAGGCGAAGTGCATGGATATCGAGCGTCTAACAAGCTTCGAAGGTGTGTCTTGAGGTGATGAATTTTCTTTGGGGGACCCTCCGGCTTCACGCCCCCCCACCGTGGGGCCAGTTTCTCTGCCAGTAACGGGGGAGCTGGACGTGTATGGGGAAGCTGACGGCCCTTCTCGCAGCGCAGCAGCATCAGCCAGATACACCCTTGGAGAAGAATTGCCTTGCTGAACCTGTACTGTCCGACTGGGGAAAGAAAAAGGATGGTGGCCTGGATGGATCGGGCTGCCCTCGTGGGAAAAGGGCGAGCTGCCACGGAAAGCTGTTGCCGTTCTGCTCAGTCGTTGATGGAAAAACGAGACCCATCTCGTAGAAGGGCCGTCTTCTGCATCGCACACGGGAAGACGTCCGTCTTGGCCATCCAGGTCTGCAGGCTCCGGAGATGCTGCACCGCTCTGGAGGCCTGCAAGATCTGGGCGGATCATGTGATCAAATGAGTAGTTGCCAGATCCAGCGCTGTCCGCAGGAGAAAGCTGGGGGAAGGTGGCAGACCGCTGATGGCTTGTTGCAGGCCGTCGCAGGGTGGGCATTTGTGATCGCGAGCCCCGTCTCGACAGCGACACGGCGTTGCCTTCTTGGCCTGCTGTTGTTCGCTTGACCAACTTGTTTCTCGGCTGTGGCTGAGAGGGGGGCGCCGATGACGAGAATATTGGTGCAGCAGAACCCAGTGAGAAATTAATAGAAGGAGAACCAGGTCCAACGCTGGACCGAATACTTCCGTGTTGGGAAAGAGGCCGGATGGAAAGCCGTCTCATCCATGAGCCATTGGAAGAGACGGAATCGCGCGAGACTTCGGATATGGGGGGCGGCATCCACTCGCCCTTGTGGATAAACGAATGGCGGCGGCTGGAGCTCCTCTGTGCCGTGATATGCGTGGCCATGGTCGAACGGGGGAGCGTGGCCGAGGTGGATGGGACGAAAGCTGTCGCTGGGCGAGCGCGGGTCGCTGTGGTGTCATCGAAGTCGCTATATCCCCTGTTTTCGGTGGCTGTGGCACCGGCATGTGTCACGGCATGGCTGAAAGATGCTGCGGACGGTCGTGGTGCAGGAGAGGAGCGAGGATGGCTGTCGAAATCCGATGACAGGTTCGGTCGGGTAGACGCTGGTCGCTGGGGAGTGGAATCGTCGGCCGGCTGAGCAAAGACCAGGCCGGTGGCGGCAGCGGCAACAACTGTACCAGTTCCGACAAGCTGGAGAAGAAAGAGAACGCGTTAGCGTGGACGCGTATGGGAGAGCAGAAGAGAGAACGAGGGCAGAACCAAGGCATGATCTCGAGATCGCGACGTGTGGAGACTCGCTGAGAGCAAAGCTGCTCTCCAGGTTTCTGGTATTTACTTACACTGGGCACGGCCTGCATCGTGGAGGCTCTCACGGCTACTTGGACGGGAGAGAGCGACAGACGCAACGGCCGAGGAGGGCGATGCTCGTGTGGAGGAGGTCGGCGCTCGTTCGAGAGATCGTCGTTCGCATCGTCATGGCATTACTGCTTCGGGAGAACGAGGGTGAGGAAAGAGGAAGACGTTGCGTGCCTGTGCGTGTTCCTGGCCAAAGAAAAGGGATGGTGGAACAGTGGAGCAGAGGAAACAAACGAGGCGTCTGTCAAAAAAGCAGTGCAAATAAAAAGTGGCCGCCAATTACTTTGGGGCCGTGTCTAGCAAAATGGCCGGCCTGGAAATAGAACGATGTATGCGTTAGTGGGAAGCTGCCACTGCTCGAGAAAAGAAGAAAAGAGAAAGAGATCCGGAGAGGACATGAGAAAAAAGAGCCAGGAAAAACCAAGCAAGAATGAGCCGGGCGAAAAGAGGGACGGGAGCAGGTGGATGAGACAAGGGACCGGGGACGACGCGCCTTGTTCGTTTCTGTGCGTGTTCCTTCTACCTCTCTTTTCGGAGGGAACGGGCGAGGGAACGACATACGAGACCCGAGGGACTTGGGGTGGGCTTACAAGAGTTAGCGGGTTTGGGGCTAGTTTTGTCGAGTTCTGTTTGTTCTTTTTTCCCCTCTTTCCCTCTGGGTTTTATTCGGGGGGGGGGGGGGGGGCAAAGGCAATGCAATCTCTCAGCCAGGACGGGGGTCCCGAGGGCGCGCGAACTTGTTTAGGGCGTAATGGGTAGGCGACGCGATGCCTCTGTCGGTGGTCGGGCTGAGTTGGTGGACAGGGGGGGAAAACACGGGTACTTTTTAGCGGAGGGGGTGTGGGAAGGTGGGAGACGGGGCGTGCAGGAGCAGAAAGAGGAAAGAGATCGTAATAGTTGCGTGCTTTTGGCTTTATTTTAACTTTCTAGAGGCCGTGGCCGTCGGGTCTACTGTCGCGTGTAATACAAATATCCTATAAGTATTTTGCACAGTCGTGTCGTCCGTATGAGGGGAAGCAGCGAGAACAAAGTGCAGGCAGAGCAGGTGAGTCGGTGGCTGCTGGAGTCAACACCGAAAGGAGGGATCCAGAAACATGGGACCCTAGGAGGACGGCGGGGAATAAAGAGCATGTATATCCGCCGTACAAGCAGATACGAGCAGTAGGGTGCTTTTAAAAGGTATGAGTTGGTGAAGAAGGCGAGAGCCAGCTAACAGGAAACAACAGAAAAAGAAAGCAGAGATGCGTGCTAGGCAAGAAGCAGCTGCAGCTTCTGTCTACGAGTGCTCCTACCGCGGTCGCGAAGGGGTCGCCAACACGCTAGAGGACTGGGCATGCAGCGTCTTGCACATGCCGTAAGTTCGCGGCAGCTCGCCCCCTAGCGGCTGCTGGCGCGCGCTAGAGTGGGTCGTACTTTGTACAATATTGTAATTGTTTGTGCGTATCTTACTGGTAAAAACATGCAAATACAAATACAAAATATCTTACAGCGCACCACAGTGGGAGCATGTGGGCACCAGCGTTCAGACGGTCTCCAGTGGCCTATTTTTTCCCCTGTCCAGATCGATCTGGTATTATTACGACGTTGATCTGCTGAGACCAGTCATTTGCGCCAACCAAACACAGGGACCACTACGAGTACAGACCCAGCCAGCATCCCAGACCACGACAGCCGTTCTCTGGTTTCCTCCTGCATGGCCCCGTTCTTATGTGCATGTCCAATATTCACCGGAGATTCGGCGGAGCTCAACCATTTTTTTCCCGTCTGGTCTCCTGTCGCTCTCGCCTGGCGCAGATTGCAGGCAGCACCGCCTGGACGGGAGGCGGCACGGAGCTGTGCTTTCTGGGCTGTTGTCTGTCTGTTCCGCAAGCACAATTACGAGTACAAGCATTCCAGAACGACCGGCGTTTCGTGACAGCATTCTGCCCTGTGCTCCCTCTTCCGTCGTCTTCCCTGCCCTAGCAGCTTGCATCCAAGACATGTGCAAGCCACGAAGGTCAGTCCGCTATCCTTCTGCAAGGGATCTAACAGACCGCGACTGAGGCTGGCTGGCTGGCTGGCAGATCAAGCTGCTCAGCGGGAGGCAGGCACATCGTCGAAAGGATCATTGCACGACACGCTCTGGCATTGGCGAGCAGGCTCCCAACCGTAGTGCCGGCATCCGAGCACACAAGAAAAACCCCACGTCTGGCTCAGGGCCGCGTTTCGTTGTGCTCGGCACGAGTTTACAGTATTACTTGTATGCGTACAAATACAAAATAATGCTCGTACTCATATATCAACCCTGGCTGATAACATCCTCCGGTGCAACCTCTCTGATACGCACACACACACAATATAAGACTTTGTTGCATGGCGTTGGCACAGCCGTATCTTACCAAACAGCCAGGGGGCCTAGCTGGTGGTTGGACGGGTGCCTGTCCGCTTCCGTGCTTGGGGAAGGGACTGTACAAATATGACACAAACAGTCTGAAGCATAGCCGCGCGAGTATTTGTACAATCCAAATATGGAGCGAGTGCTCGGGGAAGAAAAGCTTCCCTGGTTCTCCACCGCCGTCTATGCACCGTAGCCTGATTTTGCCGCCTTCTATTCGACGCTTTTCTAGACCCTTGGACTCAGAGTGTCAGAACTGTCGCACTCTTCTGGGTACCATGCCCCCGGCGCAAATGGAATGTAACTCTCCCCGGGATTTTTATATTGTGAAGGGGTGCGCGACTACCACTATGTAAGCACGGAGACAGGCTTCCACCCGATGGTACGCCAGCGCATTCCTGTGCATATTCGTACTATTTGTATGTAAGATAGCTGTGTGTGTGTGTCTGTGTGTGTGAAAGGGTCTTGTGTGTTCAATGCACATGGACACTGGAGGCTTCCAGCTGCCATCAGTCCATTATCCTGGCCCGAGCAAAACAGTTCCTGTGCCGAGCGGTCGCCCAAGCAGGCCGCCCAAGGCGACCTCATACAAGAATCTTGCTTGTATTGTGGTACCCGAGCATCTGGTTACGCACTGCGTAGCGAGCCGTGACTTGTTCCCGCTGCTCTGGTGTCTGCTTGTGTTTTGTCGCCGTTCTATTTGTATGCTGCTGCCGCTGTTCTCTCAAGACCGGATGTTTGTTTTCGTCGAGGCCGTGCTTGAAGTCGATGGCGTGTCTCTGGTCGTTGCCAGCTGGAAGAGAGAGAGCGAGACGGCTTCAGCTCGTCTTGCCCCTGCGTGCGCAGCAATGGGATCCTCACGTTGACGTGTCTAATTTTTTTTTCTCTCCCATCATGTAGCACGAGCCCGTGTTGGTACAAAATACCGTGCCGGGGGAGCATTACACAGGGGGGAATTGGGCGGCTGTTGGCATCTCAACCTCGCCTGCAGGCTCGTACGGTTCTCTCATTTCCTGCCTGCGCCCTTGGTCCCATCTGGTTGCAGCGCGCGTTTTCTGCCCGTATAAGGGATATAGGCGGTGTGGTGTATTATCTGTAGTGGCCCTCTGTGCTAATACGCCCATGTCGGCCCCGTTCCGTCCGCTGTGACAGGAATCCTCGCTTCTTTGTCTCTCCAATGTGCCGCCTCGTCCCATTCTCCTCCTTTCACCTCCCACGTTTGGGCCATTGTCCACTCAGGACGCGGTGATGCTTGCGCCTGCAGATCGCATCGCTCAGGGGCCAGCTGCTCGTCATTCTATTTCTGGGCGTTGGACTGGAGCCTTTTTTCCATCCTTCCGTGTCGCGTTGGTGCGTTGTCCTCCCAACACCCAATCAACACGGCTTCCACTCCTTTTGTATTTGTATTTGTATTTGTATGTACATTAGTGCCCTGGAAAGGCTCTCTTCCGCTAGGCGACGTGCGGCGGCACCCTCGTAAGATCGCGGATGGAGTGGACGGCCGTCGTGTTCTCGTTATCCGATGCGTACAAACGGGCACACAAGCCTTGCCGGCTGCAGTCAGCCCATTGCACCACTGCGGCTTGACGCCTCTGGAGTACGAGCATGTATGTGCGAGCAAGGTGCAGCTTGCACAGCATCCGCTGGGATGGAGCAGCGCCGCAAGCGTTGTGCTCTTGCCGCCATTCAGCTTGTCGACTGCGCGCAGCATTGCCCTGATGCAGGCTAGCAAAGGAGCTGCTGAACCGCAGCTGGGGGGGGAAACAGCGCGCTTCCAGCTGACAGTGGTGAGGGGTGGACAAGGTCCTGTAATGAAGACTCCACTCTAGTGCAGAAATTACCTCGTAATAGCAGCTGTCCAGGGCACATCCTCCCCAACGCCGCAGCAGCAGGGGAACATCGTCCTGTTTAGCGTCCCGGCCATGCAGTATGAGCTCGGGCTGCCCCCCCCCCCCCAACATCCGTGCCGACAGCTGGGAGACCGGATTGATGATGAGGAGATGATGATAGCATTTTTTCCCAATCTGCGCCCATGCCTCGCGGTCTAGAAACTGCTATTGTTACATACGCGCACCTGCACGCCCCTGGCACGCAATTTCTTGTGATGTGAATATCTGACAACATGCCCAGCCGCGTTGGCGGCCAAAGCATGGAGTACAAATACGACAGCACATACATACAAATAGGCTGTGTGCATGCGTCATATCCGAACACTCGTACATACGTACAAATATTTGACGCCATCCTGTATTTGTACCATGCAATGCAGTGCAGTGTGCTTTCCCTGTTTCTCTCCAGATCTGTAGCCGCTAATGAGGCTGGCGAAATCCTACCCACAGGTTTATCGATCTGGACCTTGCCGAGCTTGCCTAGGTCGATAATTGTGGGCTGGATTGCGTACGGAGTAACTATGTAAGATACGAGTAGGGGAGCGTTCCGCATGGAGACTGCTTCCCATCGGTAAGGGTAGAAACAAGGCCACCACGCGCTCACGCATACGAATTTGTCTCACTCGTGCTCTGCAAAAGTGTTACAGATATACGGTGTACGAGTACGGCAGGGAGAGGCGATGCGGTTTCGGAGCCGTCAAAGGATCGCGGACCGGCGGTCTGGGGATGCAGCACCAGACGAGGGTCCTCTGGTCCTCACAACCCTGCACTCCGTTTAATACCCAATGTGCCACCAGAGCGAAGTGAGAAGCTTTGCTCTAGCTGCTGCCCCCAAGGTCAAGCGAGTAGCTGCCCAAGAGCAAGAGGGCGGGCCGCAAATTGCCTGAACAGAACCACGAAAAAGGAATGTGGAATACGTCTACAAATACGCCTTGTATTTTGTGAAACGAGTCCCTGTTGGGCGTCGATGTCAGCAACAAGAAAGCCCCTTCACTAGCGAGAGTTGGTCGGAGTATACATGTAAATGGTACCTTTCTTCGGCGTGCGTCCGTCTCGTCGAAGCAATGCCCTTAATTCTGGTCCCGTCCCGTTAGCCCACTTCTTCCAGGAACATTGTATGAGGTAGCCGCCCACGTGAGACCATGTTTGTAAGATACCATGCATCTTACACAGTAGCTAGCTTCTCTCGTTTGGGGGGTACCGGTCCGGCTTGACAAACATCCTGTCGGGCATGGCAGCAGATTGCACGCAGGGTCACGTCATAGAAAGCCAACTTCATAAGGAGCCTCCAAATTCCAGAAGCCACCACCAGAATTACTCTGGTCTTGGCTTTGCAAGTCTCACGACAAGAGGGAGGTCTCAACGTAACGGCCGTATGCTTAATATACAAATGTCCGGACAGGTTCCATCCAGCCATGTTAACCAGCCTCCTCTCCTGGGACGCCATGGCAGAGTACAAATATATATGGCACGGCCTGCCCAACACATCTTTGCTGCAGGACGTCTTGCTGTGACTTGGCTGGAAGCGGTGTGTCTATGTGTGCAGGTATTACGAGTGGAAAGTATGCAAGATTCGGCACCAAGTCGTAGAGGATCTCTTTTCAGCTGCAGTGGTGTAATTGCTGATAATACTCGTAGAATCTGCCGCAATACGACGTGGTTCGCCCCGAATTGCCGTGGGCTGTCGCCCGCCCCTTTTCACAACAAGACGGACTGCCATTGTTCGTGCTGATGGGGGGATATTAAACGCCTTTAACCTCGTACATAGTCCACAATCCAAACGCCAGGTTGCAGCGGGCGAACATCAAGATAAGACGGTTGGAGCTAGACAGGCGGCACTGCGTTCCAGAGCGTTACGCGACCCAAGATTTTCGGTCAGGACAAAAGGCAATCTATTCGGAGGAGCGCATAGATCACCAGGAGACAAAGCGCGGGCACGGTGAAACATGGCACGAAGCAGCACACAAAACCCGGACCTACAGAGTCGTGCTCGTCGACCAGCCTCCAGACGGTCTGGCCAGGCAAGCTGTGGAGCAGACCTCATCACGTCGGCAGTCCAACACCTGCCTGTCCTGTCAACCGTGTATTGTAGCGTTGCCGCGGATGAGACGGGAGATTGTAGCACCGCGACGAAATTGCGCCGGGCGGGCTTCGTAAGGGAAATAGCAGGCGCGGCATACACCCGGCTAGGAGCAATGCCGTATTGCCCGTAGTCTACCCAGTTGATATAAGCGGCTGAGCTGCGTCAGAAACGAGAACGGTCGGCGTGCCATGATTGGCCAGGCGGCGAAGGAACGTGGGAAAAAAAAAAAGTCTACCAAAAATGGGTAAAACGGTACGCGGCCATTGGCTAGACACGCGACACGGTCACCCCTCCATGAAACCAAAGGCAAAAAAGAAAAAAAAAAGAAAAAAGCTCGCGCCTCGACCAATCGACGGGCTCGCGTCATCTCCGAACAGCAGGGAAGGTGCACCTGGGAAGCATGACAGCACCATTTCTTCTCCACCATTTTGCAGAATCTCTTCAGCCAACGGCCAACACGACTGAACTGCAAGGCGCTGCTGCAACGCCACGCCGCGTCCCACAAAACGAGGGATTGAGGGCGGTGAGAACAGAGGTCTCGTCAGCCAATACAAATGGCCAGTTGGCCGTTTTCCCACCACCACACTGCAAAGCCCAGGAGACCGGATCATGTTTCAATTTAAGACGCATTTCAGTGATGGGGCAATATCCCCCGGAATGGGAGTGCAGACAGACAGCATGCCACACTCGTGCGGGCAGCGACCGCCGAACATGCAGCCCCTCGGCCAATGGCCGCCTGCCTGTGCGGCTAAACGTAGCGAATGCCCAGTGTGGAGTCCACTCTTCCAGTGCCGTTGGCCTAGAACGTGCCGACACGGCTTCGCTGTTCGTATTTTCCATTTTCCCACACCGATGCAATCATTCACAACAGTCGCAGTCGCACACAGACAAAGCAGACCACCAACACACAGACCCCCGCGTGTCCAGGACACAAGAAGAAGAAAGGGGTTCCGGAGAGACGCTTTACGAGGTTACGAGGTATCTTACACTGTCAGCTGTACATCGACTGGGGAGGGGGGTGTAATAATAATATTCTTTAGCGGTCTACTATGTAATCGCGGCTCACGTGCAAAAATTTCATCAAGCTTTCGTCCTGGAAATTGCACCCCATCAGCCTGCCCAACGGCTCACACCCCACACCTCTTGAGCCTCGCTTACCTCTGTCGCTTTCTCGCTCTGCCGCTCTCCTGGTTGCCCTGCATGGAGGCGGAAATTCGGTCCCTCATTCCGAGCATCGACCCCGTGGTGTCCGAGTATTCGGTGGGGTATCTGACCCACGCTTCGACGGCGTGGTCCGGATCTGGCTCCGATGACGACGACGAGGTCGGCGGCGGCAATGACGCCTCGCTGCCTCTAGCCGAGGCCGCGGAAACTGTCACAGACCTCCTCCTGTCTGCCTCTGGGGACGCGGAGAACGCTGCGGCTCGGGAGCGCATCAGCAAGCTCGTCAGCAAATGGGTGGACAAGTATGCCCAGGTGGCGGCCGCCAACTCGGGCGGCCGGGTAGCCTCGTCCGCCGTCCGCCGGCTAGACCAGACCTTCCAGGTCAGCGCCCAGCGCAACATGTCGTCCACGCTTGCCGTGTCGACCGGCGGCGTCGACCTGGAGTCGGCCAACAGCCGCAAGGTCGAGTCCAAGGTCGATAAGAAGAAGCTCGAAAAGGCCGAGCGCAAGATTGCCGCCAAGCAGAACAAGAAGACGTTCAAGACGGTCGAGTACGAGGCCTCCCGCCTGCTCAACCAGCCCGACGGCGCTCAGTCATACGAGGAGTTTTACATGGCTGTCAATCCGCTGCAGCTGGGCGCCGCCGGTGCTGCGCAGGCTGGCAAGCCCAAGGACATCAAGCTGGACAACATCGATGTCAGCATCGGCGCCACCCGCATCTTGACCGACACCAACCTGTCTCTGTCATACGGCCACCGCTACGGCCTGGTCGGCCACAACGGCGTAGGCAAGTCGACACTGCTGCGTGCTCTGTCGCGGCGCGAGCTGCCGGTGCCAACCCACATCTCCATTCTTCACGTCGAGCAGGAAGTAAGTAAAGGCAAAATGGCAGACACTCCGATCCTGGGAGCCAGGCAGGTGCTGACGCAGACTTCCCCTCTCAGATCACCGGCGACGACACCTCCGCCCTGCAGGCTGTCCTGGACGCCGATGTCTGGCGAAAGTTCCTCATGCAGGAGCAAGCCGTATGTCTACTCATCCCCAGCATCGAGGCATCACTGTCATCTGCCATGCCCATCTAACACTGTGGTCTGCAGGACATCACCGCAAAGCTTACCGAGATCGAAGCCCAGCGCTCGTCCCTGGCCGACACGTCTGCGGACGCTGCTCGTCTGGACCGGGACCGCGAGGCACAGGACCAGCGCCTCGGCGACGTTCAGGCCAAGCTGTCCGAGATGGAGTCGGACAAGGCCGAGTCGCGGGCCGCCAGCATCCTCGCCGGTCTGGGCTTCTCGCCCGAACGCCAGCAGTACGCCACCAAGACCTTTTCTGGCGGTTGGCGCATGCGTCTGGCTCTGGCCCGTGCTCTGTTCTGCGAGCCGGATCTGCTGCTTCTCGACGAGCCGTCCAACATGCTGGACGTCCCCTCCATCACGTTCTTGTCCGACTACCTGCAGGGCTACCCGAGCACGGTGCTTGTCGTATCCCACGACCGCGCGTTCCTGAACGAAGTTGCCACCGACATCATCCACCAGCACTCGGAGCGCCTCGACTACTACCGCGGCGCCAACTTTGACTCGTTCTATGCCACGCGCGAGGAGCGCAAGAAGACCGCCCGCCGCGAGTACGAGAACCAGATGGCCCAGCGCGCCCACCTGCAGGCCTTTATCGACAAGTTCCGGTACAACGCCGCCAAGTCGTCCGAGGCCCAGTCGCGCATCAAGAAGCTGGAGCGCATGCCGGTTCTGACGGCCCCCGAAGCCGAGTACAGCGTGCACTTCCGTTTCCCCGAAGTCGAGAAGCTGTCGCCGCCCATTGTGCAGATGTCCGAAGTCAGCTTCGGCTACACGCCCGACAACGTGCTGCTGCACAGCGTCGACCTGGACGTGCAGCTCGACTCTCGCATCGGCATTGTCGGGCCCAACGGCGCCGGCAAGACGACTGTTCTCAAGCTGCTGATCGGCCGCCTGCAGCCGCTGACCGGCCTCATTTCCATGCACCCGCGGCTGCGCGTCGGCTTCTTTGCGCAGCACCACGTGGACGCGCTCGACCTGAACGTGTCGGCCGTGTCGTTCATGGCCAAGACGTACCCCGGCCGCACGGACGAGGAGTACCGGCGGCAGCTGGGCGCCTTTGGCATCACCGGCACCACCGGCCTGCAGAAGATGGAGGTGCTGTCGGGAGGCCAAAAGTCGCGCGTCGCCTTTGCCTGCCTGGCGCTGACGAACCCGCACATTCTGGTGCTGGACGAGCCGTCGAACCACCTGGATATCGAGGCCATGGACGCGCTGGCCGACGCGCTCAACGAGTTCCAGGGCGGCGTGCTGATGGTCAGCCACGACGTCACCATGCTGCAGACGGTGTGCTCGAGCCTGTGGGTGTGCGACGGCGGCACCGTTGAGAAGTTCCCCGGCGATGTGCAGCAGTACAAGAAGCGCATTTCTGCGCAGGCCAACGCCGCCGGCGTGGTCAAGGCGCACTAGAGGGCGGCTTTTCTATGACTGGTCCGTTGTGAACAAGTTCCAACATCAAGAGCCCCCCGAGAGCCAGCGTCCCTGGATGTGACTACGAAATGCACTCGTTCTTGAGACGAATGGCGTCTGCGAATGGGTGGTCCTGCGAGACAGATACAAATACAAAAACAATAGCAGGCCAGCCCCGCTGGCAGTGTCCCATGGTCACAGCAAAAGGCGTTCCAAACACCCTGCGGCTATACCAGGGGGTCTTCCTTCCACTTCGGGGCGGCAAGCGGCTCAGACCTGCGCTGTCCAGCTGCCGTCTTTCCCCAAAAGAGACCAATGCCTGTCTGTGGCTTGGACATGTTGGCTGCCCTGTTTACCTTGACCCCGTGAAGATCATGCAAAATCAAAAAAGTAGTGTGCATTTTCTGGGTGCGTGCTATGCTAAGTTAATGTTTACAAATATGTAACACAGAAGATGCATCCATGAACAGAATAGATAAATGCCAATTACTAGGCTTTACGCAGCGATTTCAAGTGCATGGACAAAGAACAATGTGCAACTTCCGGTTACTAAAACAGTGTCTTGGAAGTGAAGGAGACCTCGTCCCCGTGTCAATTTTGTAATCTCAACATCGAAATAGAAGATAATAATACTGGTACTGGTATACATGTATATGAAACCACAGTATACTTGAAATAACAGCAAAAATACAGAATAAAGCAATGAAAGTGGTTGTAAAAACAAAGACAGAAAATATGAAGGGTGCAAACAAGCGACCATAAATAGTCAGGCTACCCTCCAGTTCATAGGAGACTTTTGAATCCTTCTCAGAAACGCTGAGAAAGGCAGACCATTTAACAAGCAAATTCAACCAGAATCAATGCTCAAATTAACCCTTATGGCCAAGAGCGATATTCTTCCAGTGATCACGCTCAGCTTCCAGCTTGGCAATCTTCTCTTCCAGCTCGTCCAGGCGCACAGCCTTGCGTTCCCGTGACTTCCGGGCCGCAAGAGTGTTACGAGCGCGCTTCATAGCAACGATATCATTCGGATCGTCAACAATGATGGGCGGCAGTGGCTTCTCTCGCCTCCGCGAGTTTACGCCAGAAGTAGAAGAGTGCTTGGTGGTAGAAGTAGAAGGAGAGCGACCATGACCAGACTTGCGCCGGGCGGAAGGAGTCTCAGGCTCGCTCACATCGACGGCCTTTGTGCCAGGCGACACAGGACCGACAATGGCATTGTCTTGAGCGAACAACGGATACCAGGGCTCGTTGGTGCCGGGAACTTCAAAGTCATTGGAGCCGAAGTTCGGCGAAACATCGTAGCTGTCGTAGGGAGACTCGTTGTAATCCGAAGGTGAAGTCAACGAGGTGAGCGCAGTAGAGTTCGGTGCCGACATGAACGAGTCATGCAGGAGAAGGTCGGTCGGCGACACCGTACCCAGCTGGCTCGAGCTGCTAGACACGCTCGCATTCATGTCATACACTGCCATGGCGGGCGACGAGAAGGCAGCACCTTCAAAGCCGCTGGCAGTGAAATCAAGACCTTGCAGGTCTAGAAGAGCGGGTCGTGAGCTTGGATTCTGAGAAAATACAGGGGAAAGACAATAACTACCTTCCAAGACCATCTTGCCTGGTATTTGCGAAATGTTACCAGTGTTGTGGGGAAAGGCCGGAACAGGGGGCCGAACAGGAACAGACTGGTTCAAGGCAACGGACGAAGACGGAGCAGAAGAAGAAGCGTAAAAGTGACTCTGTGCAGCAGGAGAAGAAAACCGATTGGGAAAAGCCGGAGAAGACGTCACACGGGGGCCCGCGGTGGACTGGAGGATGTGGACACGCTGGTTCTGCGGGAAAGCGGACGCAGAGGCAACTAGATGCTTGGATGGCAGTTGCTGTAATTGTGGTGAAGTAATACCTCCGTTAACGGCAGGCTGTTGAATGAGACGACTATGTTGATGATGATGATTCGGCTGACGCTTCGGCGAATCGAACAAGACGAAGTCCTGCTGGGGCACGTTCAGGTTGTTCGGTTGATAATGAAGTGCTTGTTGTGGTTGCGCGGATGAGGCCGGCAGGGGGGAACTGGAGGGGAGCCATGTTGACTGATTGGAATCCGTGGTGAAGACTAGAAAGTCTTGCGAGGGAATGGTTGCGGAAGTGGAACGCGGAGGATAGCGAAGAGGCTGTTGCTCAGTGCTGACGTTCAGATCGACCTGGGAAGGAGGAACTGAAGACGGAGTGGAGAGACTGGGAAAAGGGTTTCTTGTTGAGGACGTAATTTTGTCGGCGTGGAAAGGCGCGGCGTGAGAGGGGGGTTATTTAGCGCATTTTGATGACTGCCAAAGGGCTGGTGATAGTTTCTATGTGATGAGGATGTATGAAGAACAGAGGTTGGAGAAAAAAGAGAGAGAAGAATGGAGGAAATTTTTTTCGAGTGAGCAAAGGGGTGGGCGGGGCGGTATTTTGTATCAGGCAGCAACGCCAGGGACAGGCAGAAAAAAAAAATAACGGCCTCAGGGCAGGGATGACAAGCGAAAGGCGTGGCTCTAGCAGGTACATGCGAGTCGCAAGATGCAGGCTGCTCCGTACGAGTACTCGTACTCTGTATAACCACTAGCAATTATCGTTCTCCGTAGCACGTCCTGAACAGGGCCAATCAGCGACAGCGCAGGCCGTCTGTGTACGAAACGGCGGAATTTGTTTTCTTGAGGTGTGAGTCACACTTTTAACGCTAGTCCTAGATAGGATATGAAGGGTCCCGCCTGGCCATTAGGCGAGCCGGAGGGTGGGCGACACAGCACAGCCCCTGCGTAAGATAAGGGACCACCCAAACGAGCAGATGCCAGACAAACCACTCTACTGGCCCGTTGGGAATGCAGGATGACCTGCCTGCGAGCGCGCAACGCCTCGCAATGTGCCTGGCATTAGCTGCGCCTGCCTGTACCCGTACTTGTACCGGTATTGTCTATCTCACACTGCCACGGTCCGACTTTGGCAGAGGTGGTCGCCAGGACACGACAGGACAGGCTGGCGAGGAGGCCAACCACAGTCTAGACCCAGCCCATGCCTGGACTTGTTCTGTACTCGTACGCGCGCCCTACAAATAGAGAGTAGTCCATTTCGATAATTTCCATGTGTGGGGTTCTCCCCGTCTTGTTTAGCAGGTTCGCCGGGAGCCGGGTGAGTCATCTCTTCCTGGCGGAAAGGGGCTGTCGCGTTTCATCGCATAACAGGAAGGCAGCCCCCCCCGTTTCGACCGACGTTCTTTAACTTCTGCATCTGATGCACCCTGCATCCACTCGCATTTGCTGTGTTCTCCATCCCCCAGGCTGACGCAAACACAGGTCTGGAGAGCGGACATTCTCGGGGTAAAGAGAAAAAAAAATAAATAAAATGTTGGCTCTTGCGTTCTTTTCACTACTTCCACTTTCGGTGTCTGCTTACCGGAATGGACTAGACCCCCCGGAAGAGAGCCAATGGACTGCTCTGCCGTGTCCTCTCCTCTGCCAGGATTGCCAGAAACACGCACGACGGGCATAAGACGGATGGTCTTGGTACCTCCTCGTATTCTCACGTGCTCAAGGTACCAGTACATTGATGTTCAATGTAACATGCTGCACAGGTGATCTTTGTTGCGCTCATGTGTCTCGATTGAGGCTCTTTCAGAAAAGTCCTGGGACCCAACCGATTCCTGGGCGTGTATTGGCAGGACGAAGAAGATCGGGTCCGCAGTTTCGGGTCTGTTTCAACGGAATCAGATTCCCGTTGAGCACGAGTACAGAGCACGAGTACATGAATACCGGTAGAGTGAACGCCTTGTCCTTATAAAGGGCGTATGAGTGCGAATACAAAGCCGGTCATCAAGTGGATAAACCACCTCCATATCCGTCCCTCGGGTCCACATCAATCGGCGATCCGACACGACCGGGACTCCTTCCTGCGATCAGAGACAGACGGCTAGCAAAGGGTATCCAAGGAGGAGAGCGCTTTCCATGAGGACTGCGGCGCATTCAGGGTTGGCCGAAGCGGCGACCACCCAGCAGAGCCAGTGCGGCGAGGACGGACGGGCATCGTCCGCATGCAACAGCGAATGGCCACCGTGGCCACAAGAGGTGGATATAACAGACGGCGTAGGTAGTGGTGCCTCGCGTGGTCTGTGAGAGATGGGTTCGCGCCAAGATAGACAGAGGTAATGGCGTGTCTCGGAAAGGAGTATGGTTGGGGGTTGGGGAAAGCATTGTTGATTTGGCTTGCATTTACTCGTACAAGTAGATAGAGAAACATCCATGACACCTTCGTTTATGGAGACGTATTACTCGCCGGAAACAGGAAAAACGGAAACGGGCAGCCGGGAAATAGCAAATAAAAAAAGAAGAGACATCACCTCGTCGTGGCCATCTGCGAGTCCGGCTGGCTGGGGAATCAGAGAATCAAGACACACCGCCTAGGCGGTCCTACCAGCAAAGTGCGACTGAAGCCGGAGACGTGTTGGCCTTGATCTCAGCCAGTGCCTTCTGTGTCTCTGGGTTGGCCGAGTCGTACGTCTTCAGCAGCCAGACCACAAATTTGCACCAGGCATCGTGCCAGTGTTTGCGGGCCACCTTCAGCTCGCTCTCGGACATGCATGCGTGCTTCAGGCTCCATTCGGCCAGCTGCCGCCAGCCAAAGATGGTCATGTCTGCTTTTCCCACCATGAGCTGGTAAAAGTCGTGCGAGAGCGTTGATCTGTGATATAAAGTTAGTTTGGTTTGTGGCATGGGGAACAAGATCGGGTGCATACTTGAAGAGCGTGCCGTTGTCGCTATTCACTGTGCAGGGAACGTTGTTGGCCAGAAGGCTGAATACGCTGTGGCCGCTAATGCGTGGCGTCAGGCCTAGGATTTCATTCGAGATGGGGCATACTTCCACGCAGACGTCCCTCTTCTTCATCTCCTGCATGATGTGCGGGTGGCGGGGGAGGGCAAAGCCGTGGCCGATTCGCTTGGAGCCCAGCAGGAGGGCGTCCACCAGATTTCCATCCACCTCTGTGCCGATGTCGAGCGTCTCGCCGCAGTGGAAGAGGAACGGGATCTCTACGCCGGCCGCTTTGCAATTTCGCTGGAATGCGAGAAACTCACGGATAAACTGCTTGAGCGGGTACTTCTTCTTCGCCTCCTCGCCGACGAGGTCAAACCCTACGTTGTCAGTAACGGGACAGAGGAAATATTTGATGCCTGTTTCGCAATAAGGGGTGGGGGGGTTGCTTACCGGCAATGTAGTCGGGATACAGTTGTTTGAACTCAAGACACTGTGCCAGTGCAAACTCGATATCCGTGTTTTTTAATGACCGCGGCGTGCAGTAGATGATCTTGATGCCGTCGAAGTGCTTATCGTGCTCGCGTGCCTTGAACTTTTTGCACGCCTCTACAATGATTTCGACAATGCCGTCATTTTCGATCGTGCGGAGGCCCTTGTCGTCCCACAGCTGGTTGGTCTTCATGAAGTTGGGCCGGATCTCTGCGTACTGAATGTTGTCGTCCAAGAGGTTCTGTAAGAACAAGTCGATGTACTTGCGATACGCAGTTACATAATTAAAGAGTCCCTTCATCATGCCCGTCCGTCCGTTGAAGCGCTCCCAGGCCCTGCAGAAGAAGCCGTCAGTTATCAGGTATTCGGCCTGCACGCAAATCATATTGGCGGTGTGTGCTTTACCCTTCGACGGTCTGGTGGATATCGTAGGCCTCCTCTTCGCTGAAGACAAGCTTCGATGCTAGCCAGTCCATCGGCGAGATGCCGAGCTGCTTGCTGGGGAACTGGGCCAAGAAGTCCTGAAACCTCATGGTCTGTTTTTCCAGGTAGGCTGGGCTAAAAATATTGCCCGGGTTCTCCTTGTCCACTGACAGGATAGAGAACTGGATATCGCAGAGGAAGAAGTTTTCGTTGCCGGCTTCCGGGACAAGCGGCTTGGTACTCATGATGAACATCCGATCCATGCCCTTGGCCACATCTAGGAGGACGTTCGGCAGCAGACACGAGTTGAAGTGAATGTGAAGATGAGAACCCTTCGGCATATGTTTGGCCACCCACAGCAGTTGTGTTTTGCCAATGAGCGCTTCGTTAGTGAGGAAATGATCACCGGGAAAGTGCGGGTGCATCTGGTTGCCGTGGCCCGCGTGCTGTTGAGTCTTGGCAAAGATGTTCTCCTTGTCCTCAACCTTTAGGCGCTGGATCACGGCATCCGCCAGCCACTCGGCTTTGGTGGCGATTAGCCTGCACTGGTGGTCGTAGGCCATGGCATTTTCATCGTCCAGCACCTGTCTGCGATCCTGGTTGTACTTGTCGACGGCCTGCTGCGCCACGGCGTCCATGACGACGGCATCATTCTTGGTGTGCGTGTCATGCTGGCTGGAGTCCGGCCCGAGGGTGTTGGAATTCATGACGAATGTGCTAGTAGATGTTTTCACAATGTTGGGTTTGCCTTGGCCGACTGAAGCTGTTCGTGGCCCGGAACGTCCAGCAGAGGGTTGCAGTGTTGAAGTCGAGACAAGATGCTGTTTTTTGCTGAGCCTCCTGGGAGGTGTGTCAGGCAGATGTCTGGGCGTTGCTGTGTGCTGTTGTTGGCGGCGGTTTCTCTGTCGAGGAGTTCGTGCGTCGCGGTTATGAGTGCCCTCTTCGTCGGTACCAGGTGAGACCCGGTTTTTATGCTTTCTGAAGGAGAAAGGAGGCATTGAAGCAAGGGACCCTTTACCAACTTGGACTGGTATGCTCTTTGTATTGGCAGTCGGCCCTTTGTGCCTCCCACAAAAGATTGACAACGAAAACGGCCGGTTTCAGCCCACGTGCGGTCTAATTTGGAGAGTTTGCCCACTTTAAATGAGCCCCAGATGAAATCAAAGAAATAAAAGAAGTGCTGAACACGGCGATAATGGTGAAAATTGCGACCGTCAACTCAACCGACTCCTCGCGGATGCTTAAGCGGTTGCGGGGGTGAACCTGGCCGTGGTTTGCCTTATTCTATCTTCGCAGCTGGCTATGAGATAGACCTGACTATCAGATTTCTGCGCGGCGACCATTTGCTTGACATAGAATGCTTGAATATGCTTGAATAGTTAGGATGTGTGGCCAAAGAACTGACCAGGTCGTGGACGAGGGGTATGGATGGGGCAGTGCATGAATCTTCTTTGCTGTAATTGGCCGCCTGTGTCAGGCTTACTCGTCAGGCTGTCTTCCAGGCCAAGCCTTGCAGAGGGAGCAGACAAGAAATTGGTCCGCAATTGCCCGCGACCAGCCGGTGAATAATTTTTCCGTTTAACCCATCAACTCTCTTACGACTGGAGGCGGTGATACAACTGGAAACTGTGATAATAAATTCTAAAGCAATTTGACCTGCTCGACTGCGTAAACATGATCGAAACGGCCAGGCCAGAACAGAGACTCTCGCTTAGCTGCCAATCGCAGGCTCGCCGACGGGGGGACCGATGCCCAGTATAGGCGCAGGCGTCAATGCCTCCTCATCCTGAATTGGCGCCCTCTGGGTCTCAACTGGGGCGAACGACGGTAACCAACAACAGCAGCCAACAAAGGCTGCCAACAACAGCAAGGCCAACATAGCGACGGAGCCAACTCCCAGATGTCATCGTTGCTGCCAAGCAATTGCGCCCGTTGACCAGTGGCGCCTTTCGAAAGACTCTACCTACACCGCCCCAAAGGTAACTCACATAAGCCCAAAGCGCCACGATGACACACAGTTCACGGGAGACCGTTAGGACACCGAGGGAATGGTTCAGTGACTTGCCAGCATTGCCGCTGGACAGATAACGTCAGATGCCGTGCTTGCCAGCTGTCCCTCTGCTGAATTTTATCTGATTGCTCCAAGTCGACATCGCTGCTATAGCCCCCCCCCCCCCCCACCCCTCCTCTGGGCTATTGTTAGGCCCTAAGAGATTGTGGCTGGGCTGAGATCACAGCGCACACCGCTGTGTTCCTGCATTCTATCACGCAGGAACCGCCTGAGACCACGTAGCTACACCCGGCATGTGCCAGCGCATGGGAAGCCGCTGGCAAGAGCATCTCTCTCCGGTACCAATTTTTCCGTTACCGGTGGGGTGTTGTTAAAAATCAAAGTGATATTACAATTTACACAGTCCTTATCCACTTCCGTTGCGATTTTTTCCTCGTGTTGATACTGCGGCAACTACAACGATCAACCCTTCAGTATGCCCTGCCAGCGGGACTCGCCCAGGTTACCCGTTCAGGAGACTTTTATCTAGAAACGCACAATGGAATGCTACAGTCCAGGCGAGACCCCGTAATTGGGTTTGGGCTTGCGACACGATATGCGATGTGAGACGACTGCTCGACAACTCTATTCATAATTGCCTAACGGATGCGGATGGCTGCGATTGCTGTTCTTGGTGATATCCCCAAAAGACCGTCTTATTCTCTTTTGGCCACAACCTCACAATATTCTAAGCCCCCTTTTGTCTTCCCATCTAACGCCCTGCTACAAGTAGAATAAATAAGAAAAAAAATTAAGCAACCGTCCATGCGTCTTCGCCTTCTCGAGATTGGATGATGGTCTCGTGCCTGAAATGCTGCGGCTCTGCCATAGCGCCGCCGCCGCCTAATCGTCAAACTTGATACCGTTCCGGGCACTCGTGTCAATGAAGCCTCCACGGTAGCTACCTCTCTTCTTCTTGTTCTTCTCCTTGGTAAAGCCCTTGCCCTTGGTGACAATAAGGTCGTCATGCGCCTTGCGGCCCCAGTCATCTGCGTCGTTGAAAGCGTTGGATGCAAACCGGGGGTCCACTTGAATATTCTTGCTGATGCGAGAGAACCGCTCTCCCTGGTTCTTCTCGACATGGCTGCCACCCTTGCCGCGGTTGTTGGCCTTCGCCGCGGGCTCAGGCGGGAACGGAGGGAACTTGGGCGGTGGCGGAGCAGAGGCATCAGAGGAGGCCTTACCAACTGTGACTGATGTGTCTGATCCGTTCTTGTCAAGGGAGGCTGCTCGAGCCGCGGCTGCCTTCTTCGCACCGGCCGAGCTCTCGTCGCTGCTGTTATCATCGCTGCTGTCGCTGTCGGAATCCGACGAGCTGCCAGACTCAGGAAGAGGCACCTTTGCCGCCTTCTTGACCTCTTTGGCGGCCTTTGCATGAGAGTTTGAAGCATCCGAGTCGGAACTCGAGTCGGAGCTGGAGTCGGAACTCGAGTCGGAGCTGGAGTCGGAGCTGGAGTCGGAGCTGGAATCCGAGTCGGAGCTCGAGTCTGACGACGTAGACTCCGAGTCCGATTTGGAGCCAGAGGCCTTCGCGGCCAGCTTGGGCTTCTTCAGCTTGTGACGCGCGCCATCAGAGCTGGAAGAACTGTCGGAGTCGGACGAGGAATCAGACGATGAAGACGACGACGGCGACGACTCAGACGAGGTGCTGCTTGACCGCGTCTTTCTTTTCAGGGGGTTTGGCTGAGGCACCTTGGCGGGTTTCTTCGTCTTTGCTGCCTTGGGTGCGCTGTCGCTATCACTGTCATCATCGCTACTGCTGCTGCTGCTGCTGCTACTGCTGCTGCTGCTGCTCGAGCTGGAAGAAGAGTCGGAATCCGACTCCTGGCTCTCCGCAGCGTCCTTCATATCGACATCCTCCTCTCCACTCTCGCTCTCGCTTGAAGAGCTGTCGCTGCTGTCGCTATCGCTGTCGTCGCTGCTGGAGGAGGAGCTCACAGACGTCACCGCCTTCGCGGTGGCCTTGTGACCGCTCGCAGTTTTGTTCTCCTGGAGCGATGTCTCCCACTTCTCGAAGACAGCCACCAGCGAAGGGTGGGAGCCATCGATTACTGCAGCACTGGATTCCTGATTGCCATTCTTCTGCCGCTGCTGTTTGAATTCTTCATGGGCCTTGGTGAAGTTGTGTTCGGACAGGAACGACTCGACCAGGTCGAGCAGATGCGGCGGAGGAGATGAGGTTGTTGTCGTGGACGAAGACTGACCTGCGGCAGACTTTTTGCTCCCATCTTTCTTTCCGTGCTTGACGGTCTTGCTTTCCTTGACCTTTTTGGCCTTTTTCTCCACCTTGGTTGCCTTGGCCATCGTGTCGCTGTTTTGCGTGGCAGAGGTAGGTGGTGATGGTCGCGTGTCTGTCTTGCCAGGGGCTGATAAAGACGAATTGCGTGAAAACAGCCAGGAAGGGGGGCCGTCAGAAGGTCTTGCGGAGGACATGAAAAGTGTGGACAGAAGAGGAACAGCAAAAGACCAATATTTCAAGTGGAATCAAGAAATCGGCCTGCTGCTAGCTGGTCGCGCTTGCTCTTGAAAGGGATCGAAGAAAAAAAAAGTTTGGGAAAAATTTCACCGCCTGGCAGAAAACATGAAACTATCCCTCTCTGGCTTGGCGACCCGTTTCCGGCTAGCACCGCTGCTAGGCTAGATTCCACCGTCCCGGGGGTCGTTGCAAGCACGCATAAACGCATATCATCATCGTTTACCAACGGTCTCAGTGCATCTCGAGTGAGATCGCCCTCTCAGCTTTGAAAAGTAGTGGCAGAGTGAAAACAAGCGAAAACAGACCAAAGCGAGTAGATGTAGATGTTCACAGAAGGAGGCAACTTCTGGGACTGGAGATGGGGTCGGGAGGGCAGCTGAATCCAGTCGTATCTTACTTGCACGAAAACATCCAACGCAAATCTACATCTATATCTTTTCTAAGTCGTCTTCTAGTCTGCAAACACCCCTGTGCTGTGCTGTATCAGCTGCTCTTCCGCGCCGCCACCTGGGCGCCGCACCGCTTCCAGGCTTCCCACCCAGTGAGCAGCGTCGTTGTCAGCATAACCACGCCTGCCGTAGCGGGCTGCACGGGAATCCAGCCGATGGCGCTGCCCGGCAAGACCAGGTCGAGGGCGTCGGAGAGAGCCCGGCGGCCGAGCATGGAAAAGCGGGCGCGCAGCGCGTGGCGCCAGGCCCTGCGCTGCCTCATGCGGCCGTGGACGATGCGGCGCAGGCGCTCCCGCTCCTTGTGGAGGGATGCGAGCGTCTTCTCGCTGCTCTGCTGTCCATGTTCCCCGCCCTCGCCCTCGCCCTCGCCGTTTTCTTCGCCGGCGCCATCGGCCAAGGGGCTGCCCATGTTGTCTTGCTTCTCCTCTTCTGTCAAGGCAGGCATGGGCACGTCCTTGACGATACGGGAGATGCGCAGCAAGTTGGCGGCCAGGTCCGAGGCCAGCGCCAGGAACCAGAAGCGCATGGCCTCGGTGCTGATGCGGCGGGTCGTGTCCCGTCCCCAGATCTCGAGCCCGTCGATGCCCACGACGTCGAGCAGGATCACCACCTCGAGGAACAGGTGCATGCCAAGGAAGGCGCGGAAAAACACGTTGAGCCACGGCTCGAGGGTGGCCGCCCGCCTGCGGGGCTTCTTTGCTCCGCCGCCACCGCCATTTTGGCTGCTGTTCTTGTCGCTGCCGCTGCTGCTGCTGCTGCCGCTGTCCGACACGAGCGCCTCGAACAGCTGGTAGGCTATGTAGAAGCTCTCGACGAAGCGGAAGCAGCGGAAAAACCGCCGAACAATGTTCACCTGGTTGCGGATGCCGTCCAAGACGTGGATGGTGGACGGCTGACTCCACGTGCCCTTGACCACTCCGCTACCGGCGCTGGCAAAGAATGCCGAGGCCAGGTCCAGCAGAAAGGGGCGGGCGGTCAGGATCATGAGCGAGGCCTGCACGAAGCGCAGGGTGCGCTCAAGACCGACTTTTCGGGACGGTCTGGTTAGCAGCCGGAGCGAGACCAGGGGGGGGGGAGGGAGAGAGGGGGCGGGCGCTGCTCACCGGCATCGGTCGTGAAGGCTATGAACTGTTCCAGAGACATGGTGCACTGCAGAGGGGCAGCGAGGCGCTATACTATGTAGATAAAACGCTAAAAGACAGGGCGCGCGTGCGAATAGAAAGAAGCGCAGTCTCCGGTTTTTGCTGCCCTGCCGGCAGGAAAAAGCGAGAGAGAGAGAGAGAGTAAGTGAGAGGGTGCGGCGGGAAGACAATTTAAAGGGTGCTGCTGCAAGAGCGAGAGCAGCAGAGGCAATTAGATAGGCGAATTTCCAAGATGGTGATAGGCCGCGATTTTTCAGTGGACCACTCACGACAGGCCACCTTGCATCTCAGCGACGGCGACGCGGATGCGCTCATACGACCTCATACGATCCTGCTCGTTGCGATGTCGCCTGGGCTGACGGATCGAGAGGGTCGAGGGGTCGGGGGACTGAGAGGTCGAGAGGTTGAGAGATTGAGAGAGACACAATGTTGATTGGCAACAACGAAGATAGATTCCTTAGCTCCCCTCCCCAGAAAGTAAATACAGGTTTGGTTCCGCAAGAGAGCGAGCTCTCTACGTTATGCACAAATTACAAGATTCTTTGCTTGTGCATTTCTTCTTCTTCTTTTTCAAGAGGTTTCGTTATATGTGCTTTGCCTGCCTGCCATCCGGTTCCCATCCCAATGCCGCATTACTGTCCCGGCGACACATTATGGCCCTGCTGGCGCGCGTCGTGCGACCAGCCACCGTTCAGCACCCGACCGCCAGACTCCTCGGCATACTGCTGCAGCCGCGCCTCCAGCTCGGGCCGGAAGTGGCGGATGAGGCCCTGGATGGGCCATGCGAAAGCCTCGCCCAGCGCTGGGAAAGAAAGTTAGCATGGGAAGATGGGAAGACGAGAAGAATTGTGATTCCGCTTGTGGGAGAGAACATGACGGATGGTGTTGTTTTGCTTACCGCAGATGGTGTGGCCCTCGACCTGCTTCGTCAGCTCCAGGATCATGTCAATCTCGCGCACGTTGCCCTGGCCCTTGGCAAAGCGGCTCATGATCTGCTCGGTCCACTTGCTGCCCTCGCGGCACGGGGTGCACTGGCCGCACGACTCGTGGCGGTAAAAGTGGCTGAGGCGGCTGATGGCGCGGACGACGTCGGTGCTCTTGTCCATGACAATGACGGCGGCGGTGCCCAGACCCGACTGACTGTCCTTGAGGGCGTCAAAGTCCATGACCTGGGTGTCGCAGACGCTCTTGGGCAGGATGGGTGTGGACGAACCGCCCGGGATGATGGCCAGCAGGTTGTCCCAGCCGCCGCGCACGCCGCCGCAGTGGCGCTCGATCAGCTCCTTGAGCGGGATGGACATCTCCTCCTCGACGGTGCACGGGTTGTTGACGTGGCCGCTGATGCAAAAGAGCTTGGTGCCCTGGTTGCGCGCGCGGCCAAAGCCGGCAAACCAGGCACCGCCACGCCGGCAGATGGTCGGCGAGACGGCGACCGTCTCGACGTTGGTGACGGTGGAAGGGCAGCCAAAGAGGCCGACCGCGGCCGGGAAGGGCGGCTTGAGACGCGGCTTGCCGGGCTTGCCCTCGAGCGACTCGATCAGCGACGTCTCCTCGCCGCAGACGTAGGCGCCGGCACCGCGGTGGATGAAGACATCAAAGTCGTAGCCGGAGCCGCAGGCGTTCTTGCCAATGAGGCCGGCGGCGTACGCCTCGTTGATGGCGTTCTGCAGCACGGCGGCCTCGTAGATGAACTCGCCGCGGATGTAGATGTAGGCAGCGGTGGCGTTCATGGCGCGGCCGGCAATCAGACAGCCCTCAACCAGCTTGTGGGGATCCTTTCGCATGATCTCGCGATCCTTGCAGGTGCCAGGCTCGCCCTCGTCGGCGTTGACCACGAGATACCGCGGCTTCGTGTCCTTGTCCCAGTCCTTGAAATTCATAAACGACTGGGGGGGTCAGTTGATATGCGAAAAAAAGAACAATGAAAAAGACGAAAAAAAAAAGCAGAAAAAAAAAAAAAAGAAACACGCACCCATTTCAGGCCAGATGGGAAGCCGGCGCCACCGCGGCCGCGCAGGCCAGATGCCTTGACCTCGTTGATGATCCAGTCGTGGCCCTTGAGGAGAATCTCCTTGGTCTTGTGCCAGTCGCCCATCTTGCGGGCGTGCTTGAGATCGGGCGGGTAGCGGCTGTACAGGTTCTGGAAGATGCGGTCCTGGTCCTTGAGACCGCCGTACGTCCGCTTCGGGGCCTCGGGTGTGCCATCCTGGACGGTGGCAAAGGAACGCCTTGAGGAGGGTGTTTTTAATGATGCCGGCGAGGTCGAGGACGGGGTGGAGGACTGTGCTGCGGCCGGCGAGACGCACACGCGGGCCAGCGCCTGGGCCGAGGCGGCCGCCTTGGACGGGGCGGCCGTCGAGCTCCGGGACAACAGCATTGGGCGCGTGCGGGGGGCGATATCAATTGGGAAAAACAAAAGTCGTCGATCGCTCGTGGACTGCTCGGCTGAGCAGAGGTGGGCGGCGCAATTGCCAATGGAAAGGGGGGCGGGAGGGCGTCGGGGCAATGGGTGGTTGCGAGAGGGTATTTTTGGGGGACAACCCGCTCGTGGAGATTCGGGAAAAGCTGCGGTGATCCCCTACTGCCGGGAAAGAATTTAGATCACGTGAAGACTCTGATGAGGGGGATTGAGCCAATCAGGGCCCCGCGAAAGCTAATACGGCAAATGCTCGTTTGCGTGCGGCGGGTGCATGCAATCGGCCAGCTTGATGGGACTTAAGGCACATTGGATTTTTGGTGTAATTTTCCTCAATTTAACAGTACATGCAAACATGTGTCGGGGGTGCACAGCATCCATGGATGTCGTTCACCTCAGCCAGCAGCGGGAGGTCAGGCACAACGGCCACGGGTATGAGTGCGAGTTCTAGAAAAGTGGGGACATCGTAGCCCTGATTGGATCAAGCTAACTGCTATGCGAGATACGCGGTCAAGCTTCACCAGATGGGGCTTCAGCACTTCAGCCTCCAGCACTTGGCTCTCTCTCTCTCCCATGCGCAACCACACGGTCGATCCCAACCTGATATGCTCGCTTGCGTCCTCGCTTCCAGCTGGCTGGAGAGCAAAGACCATATCATGATTACCGCGACCCGCATGCTTTCTTGAAACATACGAGTTCTTGTTGTTATTTTTTTTTCTCCTATTCAACCGCTACCATGTCAAAACGCTCTTCTATGCTGCCGTCGGCGCCGCCCACGCCTGTGCACTTTGTTTCTGGGCGCCTCAACGACGGCTCTAGCGCCGGCTCTGTGGTGATGGCCGACGCGGTGGCCGTCGTCGGCACATTCCCGGTAACCATTGGCGGCGGCAGCGTGGTGCACCCGCGGGCGCGGCTGGACGCCAAGGGCGGGCCGGTCAACATCGGGCGGCGGTGCATCGTGGACGAGCGGGCAGTGGTGGGAGGCGCGTCTCCGTTGGTGTCGGGGACAAGCTCGGGCTCGGGCTCGGGCTCGGGTTCGGGCTCGCTGCTCGAAGGCAGTGTCACGCTCAACGACTACGTCAGCGTCGAGACGGGCGCACAGGTGGAAGCGGGAGCGGCCATCGGAGAGGGCAGCGTGGTGGGTGCACGCAGCGTGGTGGGCAGCGGTGCGGTAATCGGAGCGGTAAGTGGAGTGGAAAGGAGTAGACATGTTCCTCAAGGTTCGACGCTACCCGTTCTCCGGCTAACCTTTTCCCCCAGTACTGCACACTCGCACCCCGGACAGTCATTGCGCGCGGCGAGCGCGTGCCTGACGGCACGGTGGTGCTCGGTCATGGGCGGCGGCGACATGACGGGCGGCTGGCGGCGGTGGAGATGCGGAACCGGAACCAGACACGCAAGATCGAGGTGCTGCGGAAGCTGATTGCAAGCGTGCCAGAGAAGTACATGGCGAGTTAGACAAGACGTCCATAGTGGTTATGAGATACCCAGAGGCTGTGTTTCCATTTTGAACGGATTGAACTTTTTAATGCTACATACATAGTCTCGAATGCCATCGTTTTCCAGCCGTCCAGCCGCAACGCCGATGTCCCCCCCCCCCCCCTTCCCTCCCCCCGTTTTGATAATTCTTGTTCTCGCTCTCGTTCTCGTTTTCGTCCTCGTTCTCGTTCTCGTCCTCGTTCTTGTTCTTGTTCTCGTATATCCACGGATCCGTTTTTATGCGTGCGTGCCTGTGTGCCCCTGTGCCAGTCCATCTGTGGCAATATCAATGGCATAAGCAAGGAGCAAACGCCTGAACCGTAACAATGCTTTCCAAGACCCAGCCAGACTCCGAAACCCAGATTGCAGATCGCCATATTGTCCAGTTCCAAATTGTAGTTGCCGAATTATAGCTGCCGAATTGTAGTTGCCGAATTGTCCAGAAATTGTAGTGCCAAATTGTCGTTGCCAAGTTGTCCCGAAATTGCCCCTTTGTCAAATTTGTCCAGTCCTCCGTGCCGATTTGCCGAGTTGCCAGTTTTTCCCAATTTTCGCGACTCTTGTATATAAATCGTACACATTTTGCTGCTCCTGCTGCTCGTATCGCTCCTGCCGCCCTTGCCGCTCTTGCCGCTCCTGCTGCTCACAGGTAGCGCGACTTCATCCACTCGCTGGTGCCGATGCCGAGGTTGAGGCCGCTCTCGGCCCACCAGCGGCGGACGGCGATCTGGTCGCCGAGGGCGTCCTCGAGCGCCTCCTCAATGTCCATGGTGCGGTACTCGACCTGCTTGGCACGGCGGCCGCTCATGCCGGGCAGCTCGCCGTGGGCGTAGGCCTTCCACCAGTCGAGCACGCGCAGGTGGGAGTACATGGTGGGTTCGACGAGGACCTGGTGACTGAACGCGATCTTGTCGTCGCCGCGCAGCTCGCGCCACAGCTCGAGCACGGCCACCTGGCCCCAGCGCGAGGCCACCTTGCACACGGCGTCCTGGTGGCCCGCATTGACGCCGCTCTCCTCCCACCAGCGGATGACGGCAACGCGGCCGTACTGGGCGGCGCAGATGAGCGAGCGGCCCGGCTTCAGCACAATGGCCGGGTTGGCCAGCGAGGCCTCGCGCCACCACTCGAGCACGCGCACGTGGCCCTTGGCGCTGGCCTGCTCCATGGCGGCCTCGGTATAGCGCAGCGGCAGGCCCGAGCGGCGCCACCAGGCGAGCACGTGGACGTAGCCGTTCTTGGAGGCGCCGTCGAGGGCCTCGGCGTCGTACTGCTTCTCGAGAAAGGAGGGCGAGCGGGCCCACCAGTCGAGGATGGCCGTGTGGCCAAAGTAGGCCGAGGCCTTGGTGGGCACCGTCTTGCCGTCAAAGTTGCGGAAGACGAGCGGGCAGTGGGCCTCAATGTACGTCAGCACGTCCGTCAGCGAGAACTTGAAGATGAGGCGGATGGCCAGCGCCGAGAGCTCGTGGATGGTGGCGGGCGCCTGCGACAGCTTCCGGCAGATGTGGTCCGTGTCGGCCGTCAGCAGCGTCCACTCGAGCTCGTGCATAAAGACCTGCTGCGGGTCGGCCGGGTCGCGCGGCTGCGGCCGCCAGCCGTAGCGGGTCGGCATGGGCAGCTTGGTGAAGACGCCGAGCGCCTCGGCCAGCTCCCAGTCGTCGGCGTACTCGAGGATCATGGTCCAGACCTCGGGCGGCAGCCGCTTGTTCATGCGCTTGCCGCCGGCCGCACCGGTGCCCTCGCTGCTGCTGCCGCTGCCGCTGCCGACGCCGCCGTCCAGCTGGGCACGGCTGCCGAGCGCGGCCGCCACGTCGACGTCGTGGCCCAGCGACAGCAGGTCGGCGTAGTTTTTGATGATGCTGATGAGGTCGGAAAAGCCGGACCACTCGACCACGCGCTTGCGCTGCTGGCTAGGCGCGAGGGCCGCTGCGGCGGCAACGGCGGCGGCGGCGGCGGCCGCCGCCGTGGCACGATCGCTCATGCTGGCCGTGGTGATGCCGTCACTGCTGCTGCTGCTGCGGCTGAGGCTCGGGGGCTGGTAGTAGTGCCACAGGATGGGCGGCAGCACGCGGACCCAGTGCCACTTGCGGTGCAGCTTGCTGATCTGGCGCTTGGTCACCGGGTTCTCCCACATGTATGTCGACATGCCCGGCACCAGCAGGATGCGCTTGGAGGCGTCCCAGCTGCGCAGCACCTCGAGCAGCAGCGTGTCGGTGAAGCCGGCCATCATCTTGGCCATGTGGTCGGCGTCGATGGGGGCCAGCACGAGCAGGTCGGCCCATTTGACGAGGTCAAACGCCTGCTTCTGGGCGCACTCAATGTCCTTGGCCGTGGTGGCGCCCCCGTTGCGCTGCAGGCTGCGGTTGGCGTGCGCCGGGAACTCCTGGGTGAGGCGGTGGGTCAGGTCGTCGACGATGACGCGGATGGAGATCCGCGGCTCCTTGGACAGGCGCACAGCGATGCTCTGGGCGTAGGCGACCTCGCGGGACCCGTTGGCGGCCACGAGCAGCTTGAGGCGAGGCTCGCGCGGCATTTCGTAAAACGACGACGTCGATGGCGTCTTGGGCAGGAAATTGACGAAAGGCGGCGGCTCGTCGGCTCCGGGCCAGGAAGGGTCCATGGCGACGAGGTGGGGGGTGGTAGAATGTTCGTTGTGTCGACGGCCGAGCCTGGCAATTGGTGGGTGGTGATGGTTGTCGAATTGTAGCGGAGGTTGTGGTGGTGGTGGTGGTGTCGGTGGTGGTGTCGGTAGTGGTGGCGGCGGTTATCGAACAGTGGTCGAGGTGGTGGTCAAAATTTGGCGGCGGCTGAGTTTGGCGGTTGGGCTCTGCGTGGGAGCTTTGCGTGGGAGCTCGCGCTTTAAGGAACGGCAGGCGGAGGCAACGACGACGGAAGATACGGTATGCAGCATGCGCGCGAGTCTCATGAGGTCAGATATCTTACGGCCCGAGTTTCAGGACAAGAGTGTCGGTGAACAGCTGCATGCCTGACGGACTCGTATTTCCCCTGCTTTCCCTGTGCTTGTGTGTGTGTCTGTGTGTGTGTGTGCGTGTGTTCGCTATTATTTTTATCTTCAACCTGACTCGATAACGGCAAAAAAAAAAGTTTATCAGCTAGCGGGTCACACCCACGGTTACGGCAGGCATCACATAGCGCGTTCTGGCGCCACTTCCCGAACAATGCCACTAAAACCAGTGCCACAGTGCGGCGACGGTGGAGATCTTTAGTGGGGTGAGGTTGCACCAATCACTGTCTGACGCCCTGGCACCCTGTGGTCGCAGGGCTGCTGTGTGGTGAAAGCAAGAAAGAGCAAACCCGAAGGGGAAAGAAAGACGGGGAAAAAAGAAGAAAAAATAAAAAAAGAAAGGGAAAAAAAAGCGAAAAGGGGGGGAAAGAGGAAAAGAGAGAGAATTGAAAACAGCAAGCGCATGGGTCGTGTTTGGATGGAGCTCTGCCCACGTTAGTCAGCACCAGTGGGCAGATCACCCCTGGGCATGCAGCATGCAGGACCAAGGCGGTCGCCTCTCTGCCGCCTCGCTGCCGCCTCGCTTCCGCCTCACGGAGCAGGCGCTTAGGAACGGGCCACCATGCTCTGATGCTCTCGTGCTAATATCAGCTGCCCGGAAATAGCGAGGCAGCACGTAGACAAGGCTGAGGCGGGCAGAGCCGTCATACGAGCTTGCTAGGGCGTCCAAGGTCATGCCAGATGCGGTGAGATTCAGGACCGCTGGCGTGGGGGAATGAGGCTACTCCTGCTCGTCTTCGGTTGTGCTGCGGGTAGACGCCGGGGAAACGGATCTCTGTTATCTCTGTCTCTCGTGTCTTTTCTATCTGCTACGGTTTACAGTACCGGATCTGTTATAAGGATCGAGGAAGGATGTCCCCCAAACACGTAGTATTGACGTCACGCCTGCCCCCCCGTCAGGTCAGGCCATCCCAGAACGTCTGCATGTTGCGGTCTGCACGTCTGTCTCGGAACGTTGCTGGAAGCTGTTTGTCATTTTGGTTGCAAGGCTAAAACGCTACAGATGCATGCGGAACAAACGGAACAAACGAAGCAAACAGGACAAACAGGACAAACGGGACAAGCATAACAAATGGCGGAACAAAATGCGTATATCATCACCACCTCCCCATCCCTCCTCCGCTATTTCCCCGCCGCCTTGCGTGCTGCCATGGCGTCAAATACCGACAGGTCCAGCGGCACGCGCTCGCCCATCCACATGGCCCGCTGCGTGTGATTGCGCCGCTCGGCCGCGATCTCGTCGACAGGGTCGTCCTCAGCTGTGCCTTCGGTGGTGTTGGGGTGCACCAGTGCCGACAGCGGCCCGCGCCAGATGGCCAGCCAGGGAATAAAGGCGCCGAACTGCGCGGGCGTGAAGATGTTGACCTCGAACATGGCGATGGGATGCGGCCCAATAGGGCGGTCCCAGAATTTGTAGATGCGCAGCTCGGGGACTGCAGCTGGTCAGCAGAGACATTGCGAGAGAAGGAAAGAGGGGTTGATGCTTACACTCGCGACGGATGCGCTCGTGGAGCGCACGCGCATACTCTGTCAACCCGGCATTGCCCTGGTTGTAGTAGATGTGGACGTCGCTGGAATATGGTCAGCACGAAGAGCCGGCTACGAGAAACGAACCGGGAAAAAAAAAAAAAAAACGGACGGACAGCACTCACAAGCCCCCGCGCTTCTCCCTGTCCAGCGGGTCGATGAAGGTGTCGTAGGCGGCGCTGCGCTCGGCTGGCGTGTTCTTGAGGCTCTTGCCGTCCGCCGTCTTCTCTTCGCCCAGGGCGGGCAGTCCTTCGTAACCTGCCAGCGGCGAAGGATAGGTTGCCAGCGGCGGGTTGTAGATGTCGGGCACGGACATGATGGTTGGTGATGCGATGAGCGGGGTAATAAATACTATCTTTTGCTTGTACGTTTTGGCTGGGCTGGAGACGACAGATCGATTGAAACGGGGGCTTTTATTGAAAACAAAAAGAAGAAAAAAAAAAAGAAGCTGCTGGATGGAAGGTCCTTGCGGTTTCTGGCTCTATTGCGAATCTCATTTACGTGCTCGCGACAATTGGCTGAGCCATTGGTAAGCGCGCCTTCCCCAATCGGCCGAACGCGGACGGTCGTCACCTTTTGCCGATTACGCCACAAAGCAATATTTAATATTCTACAGGCGATACACGGCAAAACGCACGTATTGAATGTTGCCCTCTGGGTCCAGCTGCGCCCTCGGCCGCCCCGGGTGTACCACGTCGACGTCGGCGCGCCATCGCGTGCCCGTCTGCCTGCCGACGTCGTCCCACAGCGCCTGGAATGAGGCGGCGTTGTGCAGGAAGCGCAGGCGGCCGCTGCCGATGCCGATTGACTGCTCGCCGGGCTTCTTGCTGGCGAGGTGGCTGCCGAAGATGGTAAGGGTGCCGTTGGTATCGGGGCCGGGGCCGGGGCCTGGGCCGGGGCCGGGGTCCTCACCCGGTCTCTCGCCCGATCTCTCACCCGATCCCTCGCCCGCCGGAGTCCGCAGGAAGCCGACCATGCGCACGGCCGCAGCCACCTGCTCCTGCCGCGAAAACAGGTGGAAAAAGTTGGCGGCGTGGATGAGGCTGACGGTGCCGCCGCCGGGGCACTTGAGCACGTCGTAGGCGCCGTCGTTCTCGTCGAGCAGGTCGCCGACGACAAAGGTGTAGGGCGGTGCACCGGGTGCGTCGCGGAACAGCTCGTGGCCCAGGTCGATAAAGTCGCGGCACAGATCGGCGCCGTAGAGGCGGCGGGCGTCGACGCCGTCGCTGGCGAGGCGGCGCAGCACCTGGCCGAAGCAGCAGCCGAGGTCGAGCAGGGCCTCGTCGGGCCGCGAGGCGTCGGTCAGGCGCTGCACGGCTTCGCGGTAGGACGCCGTCTTGGCAAAGCCAAGGTGGAGAAAGGTAAAGTTGCCGATGCAGGGGTAGGGGCGGATGGCCCAGGCTTTGGCGCGCTGGCGGTCAGAAAGGGGGAAGACGAGGAGGAGGAGGAGAGACGAGGGAGACTGGAGACTGGGGACTGAGGAAAAGACGTACAATCTCGTACAGGTGTGCATCGATCTCGCCGGGCGGAATTTTGCTGTACGTCCCCAAAAGCTGCCGCATGGGCTCAATGTCGTCGGGCAGCTTCTCGAGGTACATGAAGCTCTCGGCTTTGCCCTTTTTCTCGTCGGTCAACGCGGCAGCCATGGCGATCAGAACCATCGACAGTTGCTGTCTGCTCGTATTGTTCGCGATAGACGGGTTGGCTTTGCCTATTTATATGCATGCGGGCTCTGCTTTTCCCCGCTTACTCGTTCTGAATTGGCTGTTCCCCTCACTCACCTCAGCCTCGAAAAGGGTCACGAGGAATGGCAGATGCTCCCCACTGCGCCTGAACCAAATTGCCATTTTTCTCAAGAACACGCCTGCAAGCCATAGCTGACGGCCTCGCTGGACGACCGCGTCGCTATCGGTTGCTTTGACTGAGTATCTATCGGCCTGGCCACAAATACAGGGCGTGTAACATGGACCGCCAGGATCTCGAACTTCTGCCATGAAGACAGCCACACAGCCTCGGCAACCAGCAGGAGGTGGTGTTTTTGCCAAGTCGATGCCGAGAATGGATTGTGACCCGGAATGTTGAAACGGTCTAGGGCTCTGACAAATGCCCAACCGCGAAGAGTCGATCTGTGGCTCGTCATCTACCGAGGCTGCAGGCTCGTTCCCTGCCACTGCCGAACAAGGCTGGAGACACTCGTCACCACATGCAAGTCCTGCCATCATGCCCAAAAGAGGTGGTCTCCAAGGAGGTATCTTTGCTGCCGTTGTTGTTGGGTATGCGAATGCGGTTGGTATCAAGTTGGAGGCCCGGTTGGTCGGAGTTGCGGCAGGTGATGTCGGGACAGGCACACGTCTTTTGAGGACGATGAAGCAGGGGCAAGAAACCAGAGAATGTGCAAATTCCCGTCTTTATTGTCCGCGTGGATTCGGTGCCGGAATCTTCACCTCGCCACGTATGGTCATGTGGATGTGCGAATATTCTACATATTTGCCAGAAAGACGAGGAAATCAGCCTGCACCAGCCTCTCTGAACATGTTTGGGGGGTCGAGTTTTGTGAGGAATTTAACAAAACCTTTGTGGCCGAGAGACAAGAGTAAGGATCAGGACAAGGCCAGTGCCCCAACCAAGTCAGCATATATCCTGGACAACTGCCGTCTCGTGGTCTCGGTCTGATCTGGGCGCCCAGGCCGCCAGCCGCAGCTGGGATCCGGCGACGGCACGAGCCATCCCTGTGCGGCTCGTGATCTCTTTGATCTGTGCTGTTCAGATGCTGCCATTGTTCTGCTCTGCTTGTTCAACCCCGACTGCGCCTCGTGACAAAGACATTCTTCTGGTCAAGCCGGTGTCCCTTTGTCTGCGTCTGCAGCTGGACTGGGGATAAATAGCTGCTGCCTATTGTTCATCGTCCACCGCCCAGAGCTGAATCGTCGTCATTTGTTTCGATTTGCTCCCCCATTGCATAGGATTTGTTAACGGCTTCTTTAAGTGAAAAAATCGACACTGTTTTCCGTACGTCTTTACCACTACAACCAGCAGAATACGCAAGCACTACAACGACGACCAAAATGTGGTCAACTTTTCGTTCCAGCTCCTCGTGCAGCCAAGTCTCCAGATCGGGAGACTTCCGATCGCCTCAGTCCTACCGTATGACCAACTACGACAGGCGCCGCAGAGACAGCGCAAACATTGCAGCAGACCGCCACTGGGCGCCATGGAATAAAGGCCCAGCTGGCCAGATGGGCCGCAGCGGAGGAGAGGGTAATAACGGGGGTGACGGTAAGCATTCCGACTCTAGGAACTCACCACAGGATCACCGTCGGTCCAGTGGCTGTCGCAGAGACGGCGACTATCCGTCGAGGAGGCGTTACGACAACCGCGGCGATCGGAGCTGCTCGCCACCTCTTGGCCGCCTCGGTTCTCCTGGCAAGCGCGCAGGATACGATGGCCACGAAATCGAAATGCAGGTCGAGGAGCACAGTGAGTCCAGTGAGCCTGCAGGCCAGGCCGGACAAACACACTTCCATGCACTGATAAATATGTGCAGCAGCGTCCAAAACCGAAGCATAGCCAGAAGCGGAAGCTATCCTTACAAGATCCGCAAACCGCCGGGTAACGCGGAACCACGTGGCCACCATGGCAAGGCCATGTCCAGCAGCGTGTACAGCAGCCGTCTGCTGGATCGGGCGACTGCGGTGATTCGTCAGGCTGCTGCTCCGGCCGCGGAGGAGGAAGACGCGGAAGAGAGCGAGGTATGGGAGGAGGAGGAGGAGGAGGAGATGGTGGTGGAGGAGGAGGTGGAGGTGAATGGCAGTGACGGTAAAGGTGAGTGCGAGTCTGCGGGCCGCTTGCGCACGCCGATCTTTCCCCATGGCCACAGCGACGGTAACGCCAGGAACCCAATGGGCGAAGACAACAGGGCTGCCGCCGGTCGCCAGTGGTCGGAACGGCGGGCGACCAAGTTCAAGCGCGAGAACCTGGGGTCCATGTGGTGGGAGAGCCGGGCGGTCGAATACCTGCGGCACACGGACAGGGTGCACCCCAAGATGTTCCTGACGCCCGGCACCATATTCAGCGCAGCGCACCACACGCCCGACTCGGATCAGCGGCGGCCGGCGCGCCAGGCTGGCCTCGACGCCGACGACCCGTACCGCACGGCCACGGCCTTTGGCGTTGTCTACAGCAAATTCCGCATGTTTGTCGTCGTCGGCTGCTTCGAGACGAGCATGTCCTGCCTGCCCATCTACACCCACAACGGCCGCGGCCTGGACGGCAAGGCCAACAAGCACGAATATGTCAGCATCCGCAGCAGCCGCCACAGCCTCGGCAGACAGGACAGCCAGGACAGCCAGGACAGCCAGGGCGAGCCCGAGCCATACGTCGTCAGGGCGATGATGAACCTGCGCGAGGGCCAGCGAAAAGGCGGCGGCTTCATGTCGGAAAAGTCCAGCATCCACCTGGCCGGCATCACCCCGTTCCGATACAACACCCCCGTCACCCTCGAGGGCTGCACGTCGCTGGACGACGCAAAAAGACTCGGCCGGCTCGTCCAATCGCTCTTCTGACGACTGGCGGTGTCGTGGGTGTCGTGGGTGTCGTGGGTGTCGTGGCCGTGCAGTCCGACTTTTCCTAGGATGACTCCGTAGGCCCCCCCATCCCAAGCCGCCACCGCCTGCTCCTGTTGGCCAGCCTGAGCACAGGCCTGCTCGAGGTGCATGCTGCTGTGCACAACCATGTAGGAACTATGTAGCGAGGTGCAGAGCGAGATGCAGACCACAGCTCCGATGCGGGGCCTCGAGAATGGAAATAAAACCACGACCGGACAGCATTCGCTGTCGCACCCACCCGCCCGCGCTGCAGATTGCCCACGTTGCACCTTGCACCTTGCACGTTGCACCTTGCGCATTGCACACACACACACACAAAACCCACCTTAATCCACATTGCATACAGATCCATACGCACAGCACAATTGCATGCTTCTAGACACCCGCCGCGGCTCCCTGCCCATCACGTGCTGACCGTAGCCTGAAAAGAACAGACACCGCCGGGAAGGTGCGATCGTGCCCGGCCGAGTGAGGGCGGCCAGTTCGTTTGTGGCTGCTTGCTCCTTAGTGCGCGGCCTTGTGGCATTAATACACATTGTCGTCTCCACGATGTGACGATGCTTGTCAGCCACACTCACGCAATGGCCGCGGCGGCGCCGAGAGGATCGCACGTCCTTTTTTTTCCCTCTTCTCTTTTCTCTCTCAGAAGAACCCTGCACCGCTGGGCGGCCACAGCGTCTGCCCAGCTGTTTGCGACGTACGCGTGCGCGGGCTGGGCGCGGGCGGACGCGGGTGCCGCTGTCGAGCAGACGGCCGACGACCCCAATATTACGAGGTCGCGCGCGCGCGGATGTGTGTGGTCGTGGCGTCGAGTCGTGTATGCCGTGGATACGGGTGTGGATAAGTGGTTCCCTCTGTGTGGATTCGGAGATTTACCTCTGCTTTCAGAGCCAATACGGGCACTGTGGCCGCACTGTTGCACTGTCACGAAGGATCTGGACCCAGCCAACAGGACGCCGGCGTCACGGGCGTGCTGTGACGAGATCGCGCCTGCTCCTCGACCGTTGGAAATTGGCTGCAGCAATTCATCCAGGCGCAATTCCTTTCGAGCACCGCGCAGGCGAACAAACCTTGCTGCCTCTGGCATTCCAATTTGCATGGCGTCGACAAAACGCTTTGTGCCCTGCCCACCCGCCCCCGCTGATTGGCTGCCACCATTGCTGCTGTTTTGTTCTAGATTCAGAAGGGGCGACCCGCGAGTTTGATATGGCCAGTACGAGGTTTGAGTAGCATTATGGGCAGTCGTCAATCATACTGTATGAACTGTATGACATACCGTATTACCACAAAAGTACAAAGTATCTTTCATAGTATTACATACTACCGGCGCGAGCAAGCCTGCAATGCCCGTCTTACATAGTACTTACCTGATGTGTCCGACTCTTTCCCCCCTCCGACCCCCTCCCCCCCTCTCTCAGACTTGTCGCCGGGGCGGGTACGCGATAATACACTATCCCAGCACACGCCTCTGGCGGTATAGCTGCCAGCAGAGTCGCATGCCAGCTTCTCCCGACGCCACACGAAACGTCCTGCCCGCGGAGCCTGTGCCGTGCATGTCACGGCGTATCAGTGGAGCCGTTTGCCGCGAAGGATCGTCCGGCGAGGAGCCAGCGGCAAAGAAGCAGACACTACCATGGGCTATTTGCACGAGCATGTATTATCCGGATTTTGTATGAGAATTCCAGCGTAGCAGGGGCGAAAAAAAAGAGGGAAAACAAGGAATGCCATTCTGCAGGTGCGGCGATGCGAAAACAAAAAGGAAAGGAAAAGCGCAGGCAGCCCGCCGGTGCAGACAGTGGATGACACTGTACGAGTAAGATACCAATACAAATACGAGCAAATGGTACAAATACGAGTACCCGTACATGCATCCCGTACCATAGTACGAGCAATACTGCGCGCCCGGAAGCGGGTATGCGGCCATTACGTGAGTCCGTACTGCTACTTGCGCTTCGTAGCCTGTCGGTATGGGTACGAGTATCGGTACTCGCATTTCGCACTGCTCTTGCCTGCATACGCGAGTACACGGTTGTCCACTGGCGTCTTTCCTGGCGCTGCCAATTGCTCAAAATTGCACGATTCCCCTCCACCGGCGGGCAAGAGTGGGCTGATTTTGCCGTCTGCTACAGATGCTGAACCACCCCTTGGCCTGCCTTCCCCGGACCCGGGTGCGAAAGTCAGGCCATCTCTGTCCTGTTGTTGCCTTTTTGGCTAATTCTCTCGGACCCTTGCCCCCAGGTCCCTGCGCTTTTCCTGTCGCTCCCTGTGCTTTCTTTTCTTTTTTTTCGCACCGCAGACACCGCGCCCACGAGTATTTTCCGTCCCTGAGCCGTCCTTGGTTCTCCCGATTTTCCCTCTCTCCCCTCCCTCGTCTTTTGTTTCTTCTTCCCTCTGCTAAACACCTTCTGCCATTCCATCCCGCCCCACAGGGCCGCGCGCTCTGTCCTCTTCCGGCACCCACAGAGTTTGTTGGCCACCCACCACCACCACCTGTGTCTCCCTGCCGAGCCAGAGTTCTCGTACTCGTACCTCGTCCCTACAAATACATTGTATTGTTGACTAGGTAATTGGTCGCACGCCGCCATCACCATCGTCTCGAGTACCGCCCTTCCTTCCTCTTTGACGTCTCTCGGCCGCTCCCGTAGACGGGTCTGCCTGCACTCTTGTTGTCTCGAGACGTATCTCTGTCATTATTATTTTATTTTACCTTATTTTTTTTTTACCTTTTTTTTTTTCTTTTTTTTCTTTCGTTTTTTTACTTGCCTCTCTTGTCGCCTCCGACAAGGGTCCCTTACCCCTCCCCACCGTATCGCTTCTTCTCGTTCGCCTCTCCCTCTCTCTCTCGTCTCCATCGGCCCCTGTCGCCCGGCTGCAGAAGTACTCGTACTCGTACCGACTCTACTTGTATCCGTACTCATACTCGCTGGTACCGAATCTGCGAATACTTTCCCACTCCGTCGCCCTTTTCCGGTCTGCTGTACGGTAAATCCACACTCCCGGCAACGTTTGGCTTTCTCTCTGTTCGCGACGACCATTCAAAGGGTCCCCTTGCTTGTTGTTGTCTCGCATTGATCCATCCTCCTCCTCTCGATCGCGATCGGCACTTCTCCACCGAGCCGTTGCTCGCTCTCTGGCAGCTTTCGCGCCCCCAATTCCATCTTTCTCGTCTGCCATCCCTTGATTCGAGACTCCATCTGCTCGCCTCCTTCCTGCAGGCCTTTGTCCCACCTATCTCTCTCCCACCTGCCCTTTCCCACCTACCGCCCACCTGCCCTCCATCTGTCCCCTCTATCTGTCTCCCATCTGTCCATCTGTCCATCTGTGCCTCCCTCCCTCCCCCCCCCTCCCCCCTCTGCTACCTCCCGTCTCGTTCCTACCCTTTCTCTGTCCTCCCTTCTCTGTCTCTCTGCGTTCTCCGCGAGGCAGCACGGCTTTTTCGAGATCTCCAAAAAGGACTGGCCAGCCTGACCACCCCCCGGCGGTTCCAACGGTTCCCCTCCCTGCATATGCGCTATCGCTAGCTACCTGCTACCGCCTTTCGAATCCTTCTCCTATTTACGCCGTAACCCGCCGTTGGCAGCAAGAAATAAAAAAGCATCCGACTCGCGCCTTTGCCACCCCTTCGCCAAATCAGATCCCCCAACGCAACTGCTCGACCGGGCTCTACACCCACTCCGTGCATCTGCATTCCTTCCTAACCTCCAAGACCCTGTTCTTCTTCGGGTCTTCCTTTTCACTTCCTCTCTCCTTTTGGTCTAGCCTTGCCAGCGCCGCCTAGTGACTGCATTCACCGCCGAGGCCAATCATTGTCATCTCCACCATCGCAAAGAGGCTTTTTTTTTTTTTCCCTCGTCCCCTCATACTCGCTCGCACCTTGCTCGCACGCCGCCTCCACCGCCATCCGCCTCGCGAGTCTCTACGGTCCTCTGCGCATCGCAGTCCATAAGAGACTTGACCCCCCCTCCCTCTGCGCGACAAGCGAACACGCCCTCAATTGCCCGGCGCTTAACCGACGACTCCGCTCGAGACAGCGACTGCTTCGCGCCTCAATCGGCAATAGTCAATCGGCGATCATCCTTCGGCCGCCTCATCACATTGCCACCGCATCATACCGGGCCGTTTTTGGCCGCAGTATTCGCTTCTGGCCTCGCGCCAGACTCTCCTCCACTCCATCTCTCGTCTTTGGACCGAGGCGCCTGCGTCGCAGCGAGAACTTATCGCTCTTCCGGCATGCCTGAGTAAAGGAATCACAATGGACCAGAATCTTCTCAGAAACATTGGCTACTTCTCAGTGCCCAACAATCAGGTAGGCTCATTTGCCTCTGCATTCCAGAGAAGGGTGTTTTACCTGTCCGCCGTTGCAAGATGGGGCTCTCACCCCCTTGAACGGTCAAGGTGAAACAGGGCCTCAATGAAATGAGATGAATGAGCGACTCTCACAATCGCCTTTTTACTTTTATAGCCCTCCACCCGCTGACAACCTTTTTAGACCATCAATCCCGTCGACCAGTCTGGCAGCACGTCGGCGATAGGATCCGCACAATCACAGTCGCCGTCGCTTTGGGACGAATCGGCCCTGGCGGCTGCCGGCCTAGGCAGGAAAGACTCTTCTGCATCGGGTGCACCCAATCTCTCATACGATTCCGTGGCTCAGTCCGGTGGCACCCCAAATTTCAACACTCTCTTCAACTCTAGCATGTCACCATCCTCCATGTTCAGTCCGAGCCCTCGGTCCATGATGTCTCCTCGCACCCAGCGGTCAAGGGACGGCCACGAGCGGAAGCGCTCAAGGCTGAATGCCGACTCTTCGCAATTCGACTCGGTCGACTATTGGATCCAGTTTGACGAAGAGCAGCAGATGCAGCAGCAACAAAAACAGCTTCAGCAGCAGCAACAGCTGTTTCACCAGCAACAACTCCAGCAGCAGCGACATCAGCAGCGGCAGCAGGAAAAGCAGCAGCAGCAGCAGCAGCAGCAGCAGCAGCAACAGCAACAACAACAGCAGCAGCAACAGCAGCAGCAGCAGCAGCAGCAACAACAACAACAACAACAACAAGAACAACCCCAACAACTACAAGACGCCCTTGCCGGAGTGGACCTGAGCAGCACCCCCTCTACACAAGCAAAGGCACCGACACCACAGCAGTAAGGACCCCCTTTGAGCGCGACTTCCACTGGCCGCATGCTGAAACTGTAATGTGGCCACACTTTGCTGACAATAAACCCCCTTATAGTTCCACTACCATGACGTCCCAGACAGGCTCAGAAAAGCCCAAGACGGAGGAGAACGACGACACGGCCCTCGAAAAGGCCCTCTCGGACGAAGACGAAGGATTCTCTTACTCTTCCATCAATCTCACCGACCAGCTGTCAAGGATAGAGTCAATACCCCCACCGGATATCCCACCACGGGAGGGACTCTATTCTACGCCGCTGAGCTGGGAGAAGCCGCAGATGGGCCTTCGCCTCGACTCCCTCATCGGTCTCCAAACGCCATCGCTGAGCGAAGCGGAACAGCGCCGCTTAATCGCAATAGCCATGAACCCAACCACATCTATGGGTGGTCTAGGTGCCAACATCAACACCAATTTTGGCGGGTACCAACCCGGCTATTTTGGTGGGGGCTTGGGAGGCACAGCGTCGATGAGCCAGATCTCAAACAACAACCTGATGAATCCCATGATGTCGCCATCTGCAGCCATGGGGCCCCCGCCAACCTCTCCGCCGTCAAGGCCGTCCAAGTTGGACAAGGGGAAGGAGAAGCCAAAGTCGGCCGACCGCACAGCCCACAACGACATCGAGCGGAAGTATCGAACCAATCTCAAGGACAAGATTGCCGAGCTGCGCGATGCTGTTCCAGCCCTTCGGACGATCCCGGAGAATGCTATCGACGACGGTGAAGGCTCGAACCAGCCTGGTCGTGCACCCAAAGTTAGCAAGGTGAGTCCCAACCGGGCTCTTCCCAGTGGGCTCTATTCCCGAGCTCCCCCCCCGTGGAGGACATTAGTGGATTAACTCGTGAACTAGGGCACCGTCTTGACAAAGGCGACCGACTACATCCACTACCTGGAGAAGAAGAACAAGGCTATCTTGCAACAGCATCAGGAACTCTCCCGCCGACTGCAGGCTTTCGAGCAGCTTCTGAACGCGACCGCCCGGCCAACCTTCCAGATGCCCAACTACAGCAGGACACTGTTCGATCCAAGAGCCTTCTGCTGATCTTGGTCCAACAACGGCCTCCGGCTACCCCCCCTCTTCTACCTTCCTAATATATTTCCATACTTGTGTGCGCGAGTGAGCCAAACCGGCCTCCCAATATACCTTATTACCACTCCGCTGTTTTCGCTACTTCGTTGTACATGTCTTTCATCAGGTCGGATACGTCGTCCTCCGGGCTAGGTGCAATCTCCACCCTTTCCAGTTGCCGTATTCTCATGCGTGACTACATATTACATCCGGATGAACAAAAGGAGCAAAAGAAGAATATACCCTTTTCTGCCAGTTGGGGAGCAGTTTGCTATTTTTTTTCTTTTTTTTTTTGAAATCACATAGACACATGATGGTGTTCGCGTTGGAGGGCGTGTCTTTTCTGCATTTGACGCAAAGTCACTGGGGTTTTCCATTTTGGCGTTGGTATTGTTTATTACTGGTTTCATACAGTGTGAAGAAGAGGGAAGATAAATGACGACACGAAGATCAGCTGCAATGCAATGAATCGCAAGACTTGAATATGACATGCATTTTACGGTCCCCATACTTGTCCCGCTGTTCATGTAGTCCATGCCAACGGATGCTATATATATATGCTAAGTAAAAACGCCCAGAAGGAGTCCATGCGTTTATTTATGCACTGGGAGCGTCCTTGAGCGCTTCAATGTCGACGACTTCCTTGACCGCCTCGGTGGTGAGAATGTAGGGGTCCTCGTCGCCCACGCAGATGCTGTCCTCGATGCGCACGGCCAGGCCGCGGAAGTGTACGGGCCAGCGCGTGTCGTCGGGCACGTAGACGCCCGGCTCGATGGTGACGCAGTGGCCCTCGCGCAGCGGGATGTGGCGTGGGTAGCTGGGGGTGTCGTGGACATCGAGGCCGACGTAGTGGCCGACGTGGTGGGGGAAGAGGGCGTTGACGGAGTCGCCGCGGGCGAGGTCGAAGCCGAGCTTGCCCAGCTCGGAGCGGAGGCCCTCGCTGGTGATGCGGTGGATCTGGTCGAGCGAGAGGTTGCCGGCGGCACGGCACAGCGACACGGACGAGCGCTGGACGCGCAGCACGGCCTCGTAGAGGTCGCGCTGGGCGGGGGTGAAGCGGCCACTGACGGGCCACGTGCGGGTAATGTCGGTGATGTAGGTGCCGTACTCGCCGCCGGCGTCGACGAGGACGGTCTCACCGGGGTGCAGGGCGGCGTTGTTGAGCACGTAGTGGATGAGCAGGCCGCGGGGCCCGCCGGCCACGACAGGCACGTAGGCGATGCCGTCGCCGCCGGCCTGATGGAAGCGGTAGTCGAGGAAGGCGGCGAGGTCCTTTTCGCGCGTCCACGTGCGGCGCATGGCCTCGGTGAGCGCGCGGCCCGACAGCTGCCCAGCCCGCCGCATGTTGGCCACCTCGGCTCCGCTCTTGATGGCGCGCTGCTGCGCCAGCACGGGCGCCAGCGCCAGCGTCTTGGCCACGCCGCCGCCGCCGCCGCCGCCGCCGCTACTGCTGCTGCAGCTGTCCAGCACCGTCTTGAGCCGCGCGTCGCCGGCTGCCGTCTCCGAGACGTAGACAGTGCGCACGCCCCGCAGCAGCGGCGGTAGCGCCGTCTCCATCGCGTGCACGCTGCCGGCCTCGTCGGCGTTGAAGACGTCGCGCGCTGCGTCCACGCCGCTCCAGGGCCCCGCCCACTGCTCTGCCCGCGGGTCCTTGGGCCGCACCAGCAGCGCAAACGTGCAGTCGCCCGGGTCGGGCCCCGTCTTGCGCACGACGGCCAGCGCGTCCGGCTCGGCGAAGCCCGTCAGGTACAGAAAGTCCGACTCCTGGCGGAACGGGAAGAAGACGGCACCCGAGCGGTACTTGACGTCGGCGGCCCGCAGCACGGCAGCCGAGTCGGCAGGCAGAGACGCGGCGAGAGCACAGCGGCGGTCGTAGTATTCCTGGGCGGTAATGCCGGGGGTGACTGGCCGGAAAACATGACGAAGGTTCGTTAACGGGGGATGATCACGAGGAAGACGATGAAAAAGGAGGGCAGGCTTACGTTCTCCGGGCTCGAGGACGTGTGGGTGCGTCTCGTGGACCGGCTGGCCAAACAACAGGTCCGCCGCCGACACGGTGGCATAGGATCGTCTGCCCGTCTGGCTGCTAGCAGCTCCATTATTCCGTGTCCAGCTCGCCGCAGACGAGAGTAGCCGTCGTTGTTGCTGCTGCTGCTGCTGGCATCGCAAGCGGCATTGTGGCCGACACTGTGGTCGGGCGGGACGGAACGGCAGGGTCACGAGCCGGCCGATAGGCTCGAGGCACCGCGACGAAGGCTGTCGCAGCTTCATGGTGTGAACGGGGGTTCTATTGGTTGGCACAGGTCGACATGCGATTCCTCGCGTGTGCGAGTAGTTTCTACGGTGAGGAGTTTCGGCTCAGGAGGGGTTTGGCTTCTTTAGGCCCGCCTTCTAGAAGCATTCCATTCAATTGCCGAAAACGGCATCAAGTTTGCTCGTACGAGGGAAAAAAAAAAGAAAAAAAAAACACAACACAACAGCGAAATAAGCAGGTGGGGCTTGCTACCTGGTTGCTGTGCTGCGAGCCTCTGTGGCCGCGTCGTTGGTCTGTGCGCTGAGCCCTTTCCATAGCGGGAATATTATTGTTGACGGCGGACCAATCCGAGCGCCGCCTAGGAAACGCCGGCAAGGGAGTAGCTTTCCCACACACCACACTCACACACACACATAACTACACACAACCACCACATACCACAACCACACACACAACAAGACGACTTCTCTGTTTCGTGTGTCTGCCCTGCGTCCTCGACATCCTGTCTCGTTTCCTCCCCTTCCGTTCGCTGGCTTTCTTCCTCATTTCCTTCCCAGCACGGGCCTTGAGGATCAATTGCTTCCTATCTGACCTCCTCTGCCTCTCGTTTCTCCCCGGCCTTTCTGCTCATGTCTCGGCGTGTTTAAAGCGTGTCTCGCGTGCCTTTTTTGCCCTTTCCTCCTGTCCTCGCTCTTCTTGTTCTTTCTGCAAGACGAACACGCAACGGCACGACCTGCTAGCTGCCCCGAGAACCGTGTCAAACATCCACCGCGTCGTCTGGTTGTCCCGCCGGTCTCGCGTGTCTCGCCGTCCCTCTCTTGCCTGCTCTCGTGCCCGTGTTTATACACCGACTCTGGAGCATGCTCGTGGTGGCCTGAAGTCTCACCCTCTCCTCATTTTATATGGCAGCAGTATCTCTATCGCCAACCCCGACCCCCTTCTCTGCCATGTCGTCCACCATGTCCGGCAGAAGGGTGCCTCTCTCCGCCAACCCCAATGCCGCCAACTCCCCGTTGCGTGGAGCAGCCACCTCGGCCGCGGCTGCCGCCTTTGCAAAGCAGCGCCGCTCGCATGCGAGCCTGCAGCGTGAAGAAAACTACGGCCAGCCGCCTCCGGCGAAGAAGCAGATGCTGGACAGCACCACCACCAGCGTCCGGGCTGCCAGCGTGCGCTCTCCGACCGCAAGGCGTGCACAGCAGGCACAGCGAGGCACTTCAGCTCGCGTTTACCAGGACCGAGCCTCCGCCCACCACAGCCACCAGCAGGAAATCCAGAAGATTTCCGAAAAGGAGGCTGAGGTTGTCCGCCGATGGCAGCAGAGCCAGCGACTGCGGTTTCCCAAGCTGGTGTTCTACTTTGACAGTCTCCCCGAAGACCACAGCGCTCGCCTGTCGAAGCAGGTCACGTATCTCGGCGCTGTAAGCAATGCTCTTTTTCTTTTCTTTTTTTTTCGACAACGTTGCCGAGAGGCCATGGCCAGTGACAGATGGCTAACGCGCAGTTTCACCACAGCGAGAGGACAAGTTTTTCTCGATCGATATCACCCATGTTGTTACGACGCGTCCGATACCCCCAGAGGAGAAACCCTTGACAAAACAGCAGCAGCAGCAGCAGCAAGCCAAGGAACACAGCGCAGACCACGCTCCGGAAATGGTCCAAGAACACGTCCAGACCATCAACCCGTCATTGCTGAGCCGAAACACCAACGATGTTGGTCTGTCTACCTCGCTTCCCGTGAAACGGAAGCTCTTTGACACCGCACTGAGACAGCGCATGCCGTTGGTTCCCTTCGGCGCTGCAGAAGATGCTATCCGGAAGCCCAAGTCCACCCGCAGCACCGACATTCTGCAGCGTGCCCGGGAGATGGGCAAGAAGATCTGGTCGTTGGAAAAGCTCCAGCGTGTGTTGGACATGCTCCTGGAGCCGGACCCGTATCGCAGCGCCGAGTTGGGTCAGCGCATCCGGAATGGCGGGGGCGCCAACGGCGTGTCTGCCCACCACATGGGTTCTCGCTTCACCGGCGACCAAGCGCTCCTGCAGATGCTGGACAAGGAGCGTCACAGTGGACCGTCTGATCGCGATCCGACAGTGGCTACCCGCGAGCTCATCTACTTCAAGGGTCCGTATATCTACGTGTACGACATTGAAGAGAAGCAGCGGCCGACCATGGTTCGCGAATATGCCAAGGTGGCTGACAAGGAAGAGGGCGACTGGCCCCAACTGCGGCCCAGCGGCGGCACGCGTTGCCCTTTTATCGAGGACACCGACCAGCTGGAGCTGCGGGCTGAGAAGCGGAGAGCAAGAATGCGGTCCGCGAGGGAGGCTGCGTCGACGGCTACAGCGGCTGCTGCTGGCGGTTCAAATTCTCTGCAGAGATCGCTGGCCGCTAGCAGACACATATCCGTGGCGGCGCCCAGACCAGTGACTGGCAAGCGCTCGCTGGCCGAGATGGAGGACGGCCACCACCGGCACAACGTGGCCGCGGTTGTCGCCGTCGCCAGCTCCCGACACACAGAGGGAGTCGTTTGCAGCACAGCGGCCGCTTCTGCGGGTACAGGCTCTTCCGCACTGTCAGCCATTCCGGTGGCGTCCGCCGTGCCCAAGACGACAGCTATGGACTTCCAGAATGCGTTTACGAGCCGTGCCAAGTCGGCTCGGTGCCTTGCCGGTGAGCCGGTGGCTTCGGGGCTTCAGGCTGCGGGTATTACGTCCGCCATTCGGTCGCAGATGATTTCCTCGGCGACGGGCACGCTCGGTGCTCGGGCGGGCACAAGCAAGGAGATCCATGGCTTGCAGCGAAAGGTCCTGCAGAAGTCGACGACATCGACGTCGCAGCAGGATCTCAGTTCGCGCCGTCTCGCCGAGATGAGCATGGAGCAGCAGAACCAGCAGCGACCCGGCTACAACCGATCCACCAGCGTGGGGCGCTCTACCACAGCCCAGGTCAGCACGAAGCTGAACGCGGCCCACCATGACGGCACGTCCACGGACGACAAGCACAAACGGACTCTGAGTGCTCCCGTGGCCGTCCAACCTCCTCGGCCGAAGAAGCGTGACCCGAAGTCCGGGTACTGCGAGAACTGCCAGGACAAGTTTGATGATTTTGAAGATGTGAGTCGTGTCTTGTGCAATACCGCTTTGCTATCGCCACAGCAGCTAATACCTGGTAGCATATCTTGTCTCATAAGCACCGCAAATTCGCGGAAGACAACCGAAACTGGACAGATCTGGATGACCTGATCAGCCAGCTGACGCGCTGCCCCAGACACGGAGTTGATCAGTGGCAGTGAGCCTGCAGCTGCTTGCCTTTTGCTTCCCGCCTTCTGCTCCCCTCCCCCTCCCCCACCTTAAAGCAAAAAGTCGCCATGTTACAAAAGTCATGAAGGAGTTGCTTGCTTTCAAGCTAACAGCCGAATGCTTTCTAACCGCCGTCGTTGCATTTGCCTGGTTCTGCACTGCTCGTTGCATATACATTCTGTTTGTAAAGGCTGTGTTTTATGCTTTTTTTCATGCCTTTTTTTTCTTTTGGCTGGCATTTCCCACACAGGCGAAGACGCATTGCGTATCTGTTTCACTCATCCCTTCAGCTTGTTCGGAGTTGCAATGATACCTCGGGAGGCAGCCGTGATTTTAAATTCCCAAAGCCTTTTTTTCATTTCTTTTCGATGACTTAGGCATCAGTCTCCCTGTTTCTCGGCATGGCAGCATGGTCGGATTCGGCAGCATTTACAGGACCTTTTTATTCTTTATTTTTGGGAGGCGGCCAACGGTGTACGGTGTTTACCTCACTTCTTTGCGTCTTTTTGTCTTTTGTGCTTTGTCCTTCCACTGTCTTGCTCTTGCGGGACGGTTCCAATGGGCGGTAATGGGCGGACGGCAGCACTGGCACGGGGAAGAAACAGGAGAAACAATTCAGGACAGAGGCAGCAGAGGCCAAGCAGGAAATAGGCGAGCATGGCTAGTGGCATATACATACATGACGCACGTATAGCTATATCTCGCATAGGATAGGAACAAATGATATGGCATATATTCTGAAAGCATGGCATAGAAGCGTACGAGTAAGATACATCTAGGCAGCGGTGGCCCCTGGCAAAGTGACTAAGCGGCAGCGAAGGACAGTTAATTGAAACATAGTCACGCTGGGGGAGGCAGCAACGATCGACGGACACCACGCGTCTAGAGGGCGGTTGGAAGTTGCCTGCACACCTGCCAGCGCTGGGAATCTTTCCAGATCAAGAAGGGACTGTATTATTCGGCTGTGCTCTGATTTGTCCGTTTGTCACACACACCTCTTCCGGCGTGCTCTTTCCCGTCCATTGCCTGCAACTGTCTCTGCTCGTGTCTGGAGCACGTGTTTCACACTGTCTTTTCAACAACGCTGTCTTCTGCATTTGTGGTCTTCTGGTTGCTTCTTTTGCTACTTCAACTCCCAATTTCTTTTCCCTCTCATTTCAACTCCGAGCGACAAGGAATTCCACATACCACGCGCCCTAGCCTACGGAACCCATTGTTTCGTTCGCGTATCTGGCGCCTCTTTCCATTTTGTCCCTCTTCTATTTTCTTGGCCTCTGTTTTTTTTTTTTAATCTTTTTTTTTTTCGCCTTTTTGCTCACCCGCATTAATTTCGCCAACTTATGCTGCCCCTGCCTTTTCTCGCCTCCTTTGATTTTCCCTTTTTCGCACCCGCGACAACTCACGGCCCAGCACAACTGCAGGGTAGGGGGTTTCAGAACAAGAAGCCAACCTGACTCGCCAGCTCTGCCTTGATCGGCTTTCTTTGTGTCTTTGCCCTGGTTTCAAGCCGTGTGAAGAGTTGGTGCACACCCTATTACTGGCGTATGACGAGTAATGAGTAATATTACTGCTTCCCTGCTGCTTGCTTTGTTGTCGGCTTCCCCTTTTGCCTCTGGCACTTTGGCACCATTCAGTGCCGCTTGACCCTCTCCAGCAAATAACAACCTCCCCTCCCTCCCTTCTAAATCCGCCCTGTCCCAACGCCGAAAGCCATAATTATTTATTATCCTGCACAAATAGCTTCCCTCCACCTGGCTCCCAAACGTTGGGAGCATTTTTCTCTTTCAAACCCCCCCTCTCTGCCACCGGAAAGCTTTTTTCCCCTTCGTCTCGTTGTCAATATTTTTTCTCATTGGACGCGGTTATTTCCCGACTATCTCCCATGGCCGAGCTCCGTGTCCCACAAACTCGCACGAAGGCGAGCCCTCGCGGTGGCATCACCACACCCGCCAATCCGCAAGATGGCGTTGCGGCTGTTGATGGTGCTGCCTCGTCACCAGACGAGGAGGAGTCCAGCCACGTCGCGCACAGCCACATGAATGAGCTGGAAGAGCGCGTAAATGACCTCGGCGACTCGTGGGAGACTGAGTCGCTGTTCGAGGACGTGCTCGAAGACATGACCGAGGAGAACCTGCTAGCGACAGGGTCTGGAGGCGACCCCGAGGCCTGCACACCCGAGGAAGCCGTCCGCTACCGGCAGGAACTGCGGGCTATTGGCCCTGAAGAGTTCTGCCGTCGTACGGTGGACGCAGGTGTTATTTCGGCCAAGAAGCTGTTGACGGCTTTCGGAGTGCGCCCGCCTAATTTCCTCGAGGGCGAGCCCGACGAGTCCTATTTTGGGCTGCTAAGCCTAGCCCTCAGCCGAGAGCTGCTGAAGCGCGCTAAGCTGCTGCGCTACAACACAGTCGATGACGCCGTCCACCTCCTGCAGACGAGCCGCAACATTGTTGTGTTGACGGGAGCAGGCATCAGCACGTCGCTGGGCATCCCGGATTTCCGGTCCAAGGACACGGGCCTGTACACCCGCCTGGCGTATCTGGGGCTCAGCGATCCCCAGGAAGTCTTCGACATCAACGTGTTCCGCCAGGACCCCAGCATTTTTTACTCGGTGGCGCGCGATATTCTGCCGTCCACTGACCGCTTCACGCCGACCCACGCTTTCATTGCCATGCTCCAGGAGAAGGGCAAGCTACTGACAAACTACTCGCAAAACATCGACAACCTGGAGTCCAAGGCGGGCATCAAGCCGTCCAAGCTAGTCCAGTGCCATGGGTCGTTTGCGACGGCAACGTGCACGACGTGTGGATTCCGCGTAGAGGGCGAGACCATCTTTCCGACGATCAAGGCAGGCGATATTCCGCGCTGTCCGCAGTGTGCCGCCAAGACGCGGACTCCGGTGACCACCAACAGCCGGAAGCGGAAGGCCGAGCACAGCGTGTCGAGCCACGGCGGGTCCGTGAGCCGAAGCAACAGCGCCGACAACTTGTCGGAGACGAGCAAGGGATCCCGTCATCGGGGCCGTGCCCGTGGGGCGCCGGGCCGGGGCGGCCGGACTAACCGTCCTCCAGGCCGTGCCAAGGTGCCGCGTCGCCTGCAAAACCGGAGCAGCAGCAGCTCTGACAACGACGACGCCTCCGACGTCGGGAGCCGTATTGGTGTCATGAAGCCCGACATTACGTTTTTCGGCGAGGCGCTGCCAGACGAGTTCTCGCAGCGGCTGACGGAGCACGACCGGGACCTGGTGGACCTGGTGGTGGTGATCGGGACGTCGCTCAAGGTGGCGCCGGTGTCAGAAGTTGTGCCCTTTATGCCATCGCACGTGCCGCAGATTTATATCTCGCGGACGCCGGTGAACCACATCAACTTTGACATTGACCTTCTGGGTGACTGCGACGTGGTAGTGGCGGAACTGTGCCGGCGACTGGGCTGGGACCTGCAGCACGAGATGATACCGCCAGACCAGAAGGTGCAGATTGAGACGCCCATGGGCGGACTGGGCAGCCGTCATATTTTCACGGATGTGACAGAAGGCAAAGATGAGGAGGCCGAAGAGAAGGACGAGACAGGGGACGAGACAGAGGACAATGCAAAGGACGATACAAAGGACAAGACAAAGGACAAGCCAGAAGAAGAGACGAAGAAAGAGAACGAGAAGGAAGAGGCGAAGAAAGTGAAGAAGGAGGAGTGAGGCAGAAGCAATTCCCCAGGATGGAGTGGCAAGACAAATTTGGAGGAAGAGCCGAAGTGAACCAACCGGCCCGTATTTGATCTTTTTTTTTTTTCCTACATTTTTTTTTGGAGACATGATGTGCCCTTTTGTTTCAACACACAGGAGCAGATGGGAGCGGCGTTCAGGTTATTTGCGGCTCAGAGCCTGCGGCCGTTTTCCTGCTCAGTTGCTTGGTGTCTTGCGATACGGCAAAAGGGAGAGGTGGCATAGTTATTTGACCATTTTTATTAGACTATCCAGGCAGGACTCCCTCTATAGAAGAGAACGAAATCGAAGAACACAAACCAAGAACACGGGAGAGAAAAAAAAAAGAGACCCAAAACGCAAAATCGCTGTGCATATCCGCTCCCCTCCCCCGCGTCTATCTATATGAGGCTGTCCCGCTGTGTCGGTCGTTCTCTGGCCGTTCTCTGGCCGTTCTCCTTGACCGTTTGTTGACCACCATTTCCTCTTCACCACTCTCCCCTCCCCGGCCACTTCTTTCTCTGCCAACCCCCCCCCTCCCCCCCACCCTCTCTTCTCCTGGCTTACAACAGGCTCGCGTACTTGTCCAGACCTGTCTTGCCCGGTTGTGTCTGCATCATGCCGGTGGCGCCGCCCAGACCGGCATTGTTGTTGTTGTTGTTGTTGTTGTTGTTGTTGCTGTTGGCGTTCATCATGTTCATGTTCATGCCCATACCCATGCTCGTGCCCATGCCCATGCCCGTGCCCATTCCCGTTCCCATTCCCATTCCCATATTGTTCATGCTGCCCATGCTCGTGCCCATTGTGGCGCTGCCGCCGGCCGTGGACGGCTGCTGCATTCCCAAGCTCGATCGGTTGTAGTTGGGCGCGCCGCCCATCGACGCCAGCCCCGGCGCCGACATGGTGCCGCCGCCCCCGGGCGGAGGCGGCAGGCTGAACGACGAAGACATGGCCGCCGTTGACGACGACGTTGTCCGTCCTCCGCCTGGCGGTGGCGGCAGGGAAAAGGCTGACGACGATGACGATGCCGTCCGCTGCTGTTGCTGCTGTGCCAAGCTGGGCCGGCCCCACGGGTTGGCCGCGGCTGTTGTGGCCGACGACCAGTCGATGCCCGAGCTCGCCGGTGCCGCGGGCGTGGATGATGGTGGCGGCGCCATCGACCAGGGGTTGGCAGTGGTGGTGGCGGCAGTGGTGCTGCTGCTGCTGTGAAGTGGTCGGGCTGGCAGGGCCTGGGAGAACTGCGTGGCCGACGGCACCATGGACGGGAAGCCGGTGAGGCTGTTGCTGCCGGTGGCTGCGGCTGCGGCTGTGCCGCGGCCGCTGCCGGATATGCCTGAAATGCCGGGCGTGGCAGCGGCGCTGCTGCTGGGCGTCGACCACGAAAACGTCGGCGCTGGCGTGCCGGCAGGGCTGATGCTGCCCGACCGGATGGACGACGTACTCATCCGCGACGCGCCGAAGCCGCTGCCCGAGGCGTGGTGCATCGATGTCGCCGTCGTTGTCGTCGCCGTCGTCGTCGGGGACGGCGCTGACATGGCATCCCAGCCGGCATCCATGATCCCTGCGCCGCCGATTCCGGGACTGCTGCTGCTGCCACCGCCGGCCGGGCGTCCCTTGACAAGACTCTCAAAGTCGTCCTCGGTGTCGCCGCCGCCGTTGGTAGTGCCGCCGCCGCCGCCGCCGCCGCCGCCGAACGTGGTGAAGCCGGAGAACTCGTCCATGAGGGCGTTGGAGCCGGCGACGCCGCCGCTGTCGATGCCAGACAGCTCCTGCAGTTTCTTGACTTGCTCTTCTTCGACGCGGGTGGACAGAGCACGGATCAGCTTCATAAAGGCCTGGAACTGCTTGAGGTTCAGCAGCGGACCCAGGCTCATGGTCCACAGGATGGGCAGCATGTCCATGGCGACAAAGTCGGCGTCGGCGACGCGGCCGACGACGCGCATGACGCGGAGAGCCTCCATCATGACGGCAGGCTCCTTGGTCTTGATGGCCTTGACCAGCGGCACAATCTTCTCCTGCATGGTGTACTTGTCGAGGGCGCTGGACGAGGTGCCCTTTTTCTGCTCGGAGCTGAGCCCATCCAGGCCGTCGTCGTCGTCGTCGACGCTGCCGTCGGGCGAGCCGCCACACAGGATGACAAAGGCCTGCAGGCCGCGGATCTTGATGGCCAGGCTGCTGGTCTTGCTGAAGATGGTACCGACGACGGGGAACAGTTCGTGCTTGATGGTGCTGAAGTCGAGCACGGGCAGCATGACAGGGATGCTGCGCAGGGCGGCGTCGACGACGGAGGGCGCGCTGGACTCGAGGGCGAGGGCGATGATGGGGAGGATGTCTGGTGGTTAGCATGAGTGAGGGGGAGAGAGAGAGACAGTGAGAGAAATTCTTAGTCAGCACTCACCATCCTTGAACTCCTTGCCGCCCGTGTTGTTGGCCACGGTGGCCAGGTGCTCGAGCACGACCATGAGGCTGGCGTCGCGCAGGGGGTCGCGCTCGGTGCTCGGCTTGGCGCCGGCGGTGAGAAAGTGCTCCTTGAGGCCCGGCAGCACGCGGTCGGCAAAGGCGCGCTTGGAGGACGGCAGCAGGTCGACAATCTTGAAGACGTTCTGCAAGATGGCCGGGGCCAGCTCGCGGTCCTTGATCTCGTCGAGCAGGGCGGGCAGCACCTTTTTCTCCATGACGGAGCGGGGGAAGGACGGCAGCACCTTGACGAGGCCGCGCAGGAACTGCGATTTCTCGCCGTGGGTCTTGGCCGGGAAGGCGTCGAGGAAGCGGATGGTGGAGACGAGAATGTTGTCAAAGTACTCGCTGGTCTGGAACTCGCGGGCGGTCATGCGCTGGGCCGGCCGCCGGGTGATGAGCCGCGGCAGCACGTGGGCGGCGAGCTCGCGCGGCAGCGGGCGCTGGCACAGGAAGCCGTTGCTGGCCGAGGGCACGGACGAGGACGACGCAAAGAGCCGCTTGTACTCGGAGAGGCTGGCGTGGCAGGCGAGCGGCGAGCGGTGGGGGGTGTTGTAGAGGGCGATGCACAGCAGGCCGAGCGAGAAGAGGTCGGCGGCCGGGGTCAGGCTCTTGTCAAGCACGAGGTCGGGCGACGCAAAGTCGAGGTTGAGCTGCACGGCGGGCGGCAGCCGCGGGTCGAGGCTGCGCATCTCCTGCACGCTGACGGGCGCAAAGGAGGGGCTGGCGGCCCGGCTGGTGGTGGTGGTGGTGGTGCTGCTGCCGGTCTCGGTGGCCTCGGCCACGGCGCAAAAGGACAGGCCGCTGATCTTCCAGTCGCCCTTGGCGTTGACCAGCACGGCGTCCGGCGTCAGGTTGCCGTGGACGAGGCCCGCGTTCTCGTGCAGGAACTCGAGGGCCTTGCCCAGCTGCAGCAGCCCCTTTTGGATCTCCAGCTCGTCAATCTCCAGCTCGCGCCGCCGCCGCACGCCGTCGGCGTCCTCTGTCACGTAGCGGCTCGACCGCCCGCCCACGCCGCCCGACCGCTCCTGCTCGTCCTTTTCGCGCAGCAGCCCCGACAGCGACGCCGTCACCGCCTCCGTCGCAAACTGCAGCCCGCCGCCCCGCGTCTCCTCCACCGGCTCCACCAGCTCCAGCACGCTCGGGTGCCGCAGCCGCGCCAGCGACGACGCCTCCTTCTTCAGCCGCTCCACCACCGCCTCGGCCGCGTGCTTGAACGAGTTCTTGGAGAAGCCCCCGTCCGCTCCCCGCCCCATGGACTTGCCATGGGCGTCCAGCGCCTTGCGGTCAAACACAAACACCGAGTACGCCTTGCCCGTCGACTTCTTCTTGGCATCGTAGATCTTCCACGGGCCCGCTGTCGACGTCGGCGTCGACGCAATCGAGTAGTTGCCGGTGATGTTGGTCGCCGAGATCGACTTGAGGGCTGACGAAAACATGGCGGCGAGTGTGCGTGTGCGTGTGCGCGTGCGCGTGCGCGTGCGTGCGTGTCGGTGTCGGTGTCGGTGAAAATGTGTTGATCAGGTTCTATTCGTCTCTATCGCGAGCCGACCACGCCGCTCGGCATGTCTCGCGGCAGAGCAGGGATGCTCAAACGTCGATGGCCGACGCAGTGGACGTGAATATCAAATCGAGGCCGACAGCTGCCCGTGGGCGTCGCCAGAGGATGTGTCCTGTGCGGACCAATGCAGATTCTCCGTGTGTGTCTCTGTGTGTGCAAGTTGACCTCACTGCAGCATCGGCGGCCGCACCGTCGTGGGGGAAGCTCGGTTTGTGGAAGCGTGGAAGCTGATGAAACCAGCCGATGATCTCCAAAACCGGCAGGGCCCTTTGATAAAGCCAGCTATCATGACTAACGCCGCTAGGCCGCCGTTTAGCGACCAGGGGTAGCTACCGTATTGGCCGTGTGCGACTATTTGTATCTTACGAGTATTTGTATATTTGTATTATTTGTACTCGTAGCACACCTACAGCCACAACTACAAATTGCAGGATTATCACGCTTTCTCGCATCTTCCGACACTTTCGCATGCCTGCTCATGTGCACTCATTCGCAATTCGCCTTCTGCTATCTGTCTCCGTCAGGTTGAGTTTAGCGGGTCGCTTAAATGGGCATAGCGCTTCTATCAGTAGTCTCCAGCACACGTGATTGACAACCCCGTTCGTCACATGCTGGAGCACAGTTGCCTTTCGTTCACATGGCAGAAGTCGGCGAGAAGGCATGGCAGCTTGCAGCGTTGACAGACGGCAGGTGGACTCGATACAGCAATGGCTAAGAAGGAACACCCTGTTCAGGAGAGCTGCCTACTTAGCGCCGCCGAAGAAGGCAAGAAGCCATGTCGTGACCGCCTGCCGAAAAGTTTCCCTGAGCCATTGGCTTATGTAGCTCTGTGCGACTGTCAGTATCTTATCTCGCCGGCTTGTGGGGAAATCGAGCAACCGTACGAGTGATACTATATTGCGATCTATTCAAAGAGCTTCACAACAACCCATAACAACCTCGACGAAATCCATTGACGAGGGCAAGCACATAGCGCTAAAGCGCCCGAACACGGTGCACACGATATTAAGATGCGTTAGGACAGTGCTCCACAGGCAACGCAGAAAACGACCACCGGCTTGCTTCATGCTATACAGACGCTAATATACACTACACGACAAACCCAGCCGCCCAAACAGCAGCGGCTCACCATCACCAAGCGGCCTCAGTCGGTCTTGTCCGCGACCACGGCAGCCTTTGGCTTCTGGATGCCCTTTTCGCTCACCTCGCTCATCTCGCCCATCTCGCCCATCTCGCCCGTCTCGCCCGTCTCGCCCGTCTCGCCCACCTCGAATATCTGGCCCGCCTCGCCCCCCTTGCTGATCTCGCCCTGGTCGGCCTTTTCCTGCTGCGCAAACTCGTCGAGGGCGGCCAGGTGTCCCTCGAGGATGACGCGGCGCTTCAGCACGTCGTCGTACTTGATGCGGCGTATAGAGTCGGCGAGGTTGTGAGCCTGCAGCAGCGTGACCAGCAGGAAGCCCTCGACGATCATGGTGGGCGAGTTGCACAGCAGCTGGCCCGTCTCGGTCCAGTGCATGCCCGAGGCGATGGCGATGAGCAGCACGACGACGCCGACGGCGCCGTAGGTGGCCGGGGTGGAGGCGCACAGGTTGCCGATGGCGCAGCTGATGCGCAGCGTGAGCGACATGCGGGTGTGCTCGGTGGTCTGGGGCATCTCGAGGCCCAGCAGGTCAAAGACCTTGCGGTCCTGCTCGATGAGCAGGTCAAAGTGGTGGTCGCCCAGCACGGTCTGGCGGCGGTCGACGTTTTTGAGGACGAAGCCGTCGATGAAGCCGGCGAGCCCAGTGTACGTGCCGATGATGAGGAACCAGTTGTCGTCAAAGTGCAGGGTGTCGCCGATGGACAGCCACACGATGAAGACGACCACGGCCAGCATGACGCCGGCGCCACCGCCGATGAGCTGGCCGTACTTGTCGATGATGCGGTGCCAGCGCGTCTCGCGGGCCACGGGGCTCGGCAGCACGGCGGGCGCGGGCGCCGAGCCCGTCAGCCGCTGCAGGTGGGCGTCCATGGCGTCGTCGAGCGAGTCGATGCCCTGGACGACGCGCTCGAGATGGCCCTCGTGTTGGCCGCGGATGTTCTGCAGGAACATGGACATGAAGGTGATCTCAAAGGCCGTGGCCGTGTTGATGATGAGCTGCCACAGGTTCGACCAGTGGTGCGGGATGCCCATAAACACCCACACGATGATGCCGGCCACGTACATGAGCAGAAAGATGAGCGAGCCGGCCGCCAGCGCCACCGCGTTCGAGATCTTGTCCAGCATGTCCTCGCGCTGGAAGGCCAGCGCCGCCACCACGTCCTCGCGCTCGTGGCGCTTGGCCCGCCGCACCGCCTCGCGCTGGGCCGGCGTCATCGACCGCAGCACGCGCTCCGTGGCCTCGCTGCGCACCATGAGGCCGAACACGCGCGCGCAGAGGTTGCGCGTCATCATGGCCTGCTGGCGCAGCAGCAGCGTGTCCGACAGGTAGGCCTGGATCGACGACACGTCCTGCAGCACCACCTGCCAGGTGTCCGATGCCCCCCGCACAATGCCCCAGAGCGACCATGCGAGGAGGAGCAGCATCGTGCTGCCCATGGCGTACCGCGTGGCGGCCACCCGCACGGCCATGTCGAGGGCCACGCTGAAGCGGCGCGCAAAGGGACGGAACATGTTCCAGACGGAATGTTTGAAGGAGAACATGTTGAGGCCGAGCGTGTGCCCAAGAAGAAGTACAAAAACAAAAACGATAGGAGACTATGCGGCAAACCACAACAGAGAGAAGGGGGGGGGGAGGAGAGGAGGAGAGGGAACATGACGAATTTATTCTACTTTTCTGCCTTCTACTTGGAGCACGACTGGACTACTGCTGGAGCACGGCTGGACCACTGCAAGGGATGGTACTTCACATGAAGGGGCGGGGGGGGGGCCGTTTACGGTCTCGCAAGGTTTTGCTAGCGGCGGCCCAACTTGTACACTCGACTATGATTCCATTTACAAGCAAAATGAGTAGTTTTGGTGTGTAAATGTGCTCAAAATCATGGGCCTTTCAGCAGCTTTCAGCAGACCAGAAACCAGACAGCCGTGCTGACTACCTGCCGCATGTGGCAATTCCTACCGGGTCCACGAATCAGAACAGCATAGGGAGGCCTTTCTCCGAGCTCGTATTCCGAGCGTGGCCGGCGGCAGAGAGGGCTTGGGGTGTAATAACATGGCCAGCACGGTGCCAGAGAGCCAGCACGGTGCAGGGGAGGGTGCATTTTTCGCACCGGCGCGACTATTGTGTATCATAGTGTGCCATTTGCCCAGAAAACTTGGCTGCGAAATCCACTGTCCCATCTGATAAAATGCCGGATTCTCAAATGAAACGACGTGGTTCGCCATCTGATAAGATGTCAGGGCCCAAACGACTGCTAACCGGCATGTGCTTTCATGTCGGCGGTCACGCTACTGCAGCCAAGCTAGCCAAACAATGGCCAGACAATCAAGCGCCTATGAGGAGGCAGGCATTGTAAGCCCCCCACGAGGCACACGGACAGGCAGAACTGGGGACCTCTCCACGAGCGGCCGCTTGGCCCAGTCTCGGCCCATGCCAGAGGCTTGATTTTTTTTTTTTTTTTTTGCTGGGGCCGACATTGAGCTAATGCGCTTTTGTGCCTCGGCTGGGTTGTTGGCTGTTTGGGGGGCCAGCGACGAGCAGAATGCAAATGTCAAATGTCGACAAGAGCACGCAGCAGAGCGCAAGAGGGCAGGCGCGAACACGTTGTCCCGCGCCCTCGGAGGAGGAGAGTTGGGAGATGCAGGCGAAACGCGCCTTGCTCGCGACTTGGGCTAGCCTCGAAGTAGAAGGCCGGCAGGTCATACTCGTATGAGTAATCGAAATGCCCAATAATGACTGTGCAGCGCATATTTGTACGAGTACACGGTCATTTTCACGCGTTTTGCCAGCAAAGACGTGCCTATTTTATTTTATTTTTTTATTTTTCGGTTTTATTTTTATCGTACTCGTAGCTACCTTTTATTATAATTTTTGGTCAAATTTTTGACTTAAAAAAATAAGAATGAAAAAGTTTTGGCAGGACCACCGCCCTCGTAAGATATAGGGGGAAAGAAGGGGGGGGGGGGAAATCGCATATCCCAGAAATGGATGACCTGCCAAAACTCCTCCAGCTCTCGCATCCCGCATCCCACATCCCGCATTCGGTCAACGTTATCGCCATCTGGGCGCGGCAGCATTGGCTCATTCTGCACCGGATCAGCCAACTTACCTGGTGCCGCACATTTTTTGTCATTGTCGGCCGAGGCCGAGGACACACCTCTGTGGCGACGCGGGGGGGGGTTCTTTCTTTTTACAGCTAGGCATCACGACCACCCGTCATGGATGCCATATTACGACCCTCGAGACGAGTCGACTCGTCACACACATCGACGGCTCGTGGCCGTGGGAAATCCGGGACCTTCGGGCACGCTGTAACGCTGGCGTACACATCCAGCCCGTCATCATGTGTCGGCACTGCGAGATGTCTCAAAAAGCTTGGCATTCGCGCGTGTTCGCAGAGGACTGGTATCGCGGCCAACAGGCCACCCGTTTTTGTGAGTGTAAAAAGCCGGGTTGGCTGCCCACGGCCGATGTCGAGGACGATAGACCTGGGTGTGGCCGAAATGCAACCGTTCTCTATAACACTATACAAATACGAGCAATACGGACACAAGTACTTGTAGCGCTCACGAGCGATTACGTAGCCCTAAAAGTGGAGGGGGGGGAGAGGAGGAAGAAGAGGGAGCCAGAGAACATGCGTTGCAAGCGTCAGCATGAGAAGCGCACGTTCTCCTAGCTGGATCCCTCCCCTCCCCCCGGCTGTCTGCTCTTACGTAAAGGTGACCACCGTTCGGATCCGCGCAGACAAAAACAGGCGTCTTCGGTTATCAGATCAGAGTGTTGTTTTGAGAGCTGTACGAGGATGTGCGAGAGCATGGATGAGACCCACTTTGCTTGTATCTTGTCATGTATCTTATACTCGTATACTCGTATAAGGCAAAGTCACGTTGACTGCCCACTCTGCTCAGGAGAGATCCAGACCGGTCAGGCTAAACTGGCTCTGGCTTCCACCGGTATCGAACCCGTGGCTTGCCTAGGAGGAGGGCACGCAGCATCTGAGAAATGGCCCGGCAGAAAGCATGCCTCTCTCTGAGCCCGGCAGGCTCCTGTTCGGCATGCGGTTGTCTTGGGGCCAGAAAGGGACCATCAGGGCTGTATGAAAGAAGGGGAAAGCCCTGTACCAAGCGACGCACCGGGAATTTGGCTGCTGGCTGCCGTCCTGGGATATCTGCTTCTAGAGACGGCAAGTCGATAGACTATGAACTGTCCTCCCGCTTTCTTCGTAAGATAACGGGAAAATATGGCTACCCAGCAACGCTTGGTTGCGTGAGATGTCACGCAAAAGATATACAGCTCCCATAGCGCCCGGACTCGAGACATTTTGGCATGGTCATACGCGACCCCAGACCCGAAATCCATGAAAATTCCCTCTACTCTTGCAGCTGATAGTTGCGACCACTACACCCCTGCGCTGCTCTCGTGCAGAAGCGACTGCAGCCGAGGATCCTGTGCCCATGCAGCCAGCGCCTCCTGCTTCCAGACATCGTATGGCTTTGTTCCTCCATCGCCCATGCTTGCCTGAAGTCCCGCAAAGAGACGCTGCAGCTCCTCGTCGTCGTCCGGGAGGCCGCCGCCGAGAAAAAACAAGTACCGCTGCCAGCACCGGCCGCCGCGCACCATCTCGGCCAGGTCCGCGCGGCCGCGAGCGTCCCAGATGGCGGCCAAGCCCTGCTCATCGACGCTCAGATCATTCTTGCCGTCATAAAAGTCCCCGACGGGCCACATCATGCACGGTGCGCTGAAGGCCAGCTCCTTGGCCTCGGCCGACGCAAATTCCCAGTCGATGATGCCGGTGATGCGAAACGAGTCGTCCACGAGAATGTGGTCGCCCTTGTCGTCGTAATGCTTGAGGTAGAACGGCCCTGTGCGCGAGGCCGAGCCGGCCAGCAGGCCGGACAGGACGTCGTGCTGCAGCCGCCAGGCCAGCGTGAGGTAGTTGTCGACAGGCAGGCGGATGATCTCGCCGCTCACGAGCATGCGCTGCTGCTGCTGGACCAGGGCCGGGTAGGCGGCGTCGAGGGTGGCAAACGGGCCCAGTGCAGTATCGGGCGTGTCGAAGCACGGCGGCTGTGCAAATGGGCCAACTGTTTCTCCCTCGCCCCCTTCCAGCGACCCCGTCAATGGGAGCGGGTGCTTCTCGAGCTCCAGGTAGACGTCGGCCAGCTGCTCCATGACCCTGGCACGCTGCTCGGCCGTGGCTCCATTCCAGTTCAGCGGCTGGCCGGGGAGCTTTTCCATCAGGACGTACGAGGTGTCCACCGGGTTGTCGGCAGATGCCAGTGTGTATGCGTACACCCGGGGAGCCGGCGCCTGCGTCTTGGCGAGGAACGCAAGCGTGGCCACCTCGCTCAAGAAGATGCGCGCCTGCACGGCCTCTGGGAGCAGCAGCGGATCTTGGAGACGGAGCCGGGCCAGCCACGTCGTTCCGTCGGCAAACACGACGTCGACATGGCAGTTCTGGCCGCCACACTGCCTGGCCACCAGCTCGATGCGGTCGGCCGACGAAAGATCGGGAGCCAAGGCCGGAATATGGCAGGCGATGCCGTTCCGAGCCCGAGTCGCTGCGGATGCCAGAGCGTCGGCGTCGATCTTGCGCAGCAAGGCTCCAAGGTGCCTCTTTTTGGCTTCATCGTAACGAGCAAAGTATACATCTGGATCGACGTCCTGTGATATGGGTGAGGTCAGCCTATTGAATACAACGTGCATCATCAAGATGAAACGTTGGCAGAAACTTGCGCTTGATGGACAAGTGTGAAGACTGGAGCGGACGTGTTCAGCGCAGAAATGCTGGGAGCACAGCATACAGCTTCCCATGCTTCGCTCCGCAGGACGTGGGCATTGGCCAATGATGCAGTGTCTCAATACCATCTTTTCTTTTGAACTTTATGTTGACAATGCTTGCTTGTGTCTGGAACTGGGTCATTCAGGCGACGGCTACAGTGGATGGTATGGGCTGCTGCCTGGATGTCTGCAGAGATTGGCGTATCAAAATGCAGTCTACCAGGCTACTGGATGACGGCGGCAAGAAGTGAGCTGTGATGGGCTGAAGATATGTGGGCTGGCGTATTCGGCGCTTTGACAGAATGTGGCCGCAGAATTAGCCCGAACAACTGGTCGCAACCGCCGAGCATCATAGTTTCGGAGCATTGCAGCTGTGTGCATCCTCGAGGAAGGAGCAACAGCCCTTGTGGACATGGTCGCTCAAAAGTGTGCCACAAAAGGCAGCAACAACTGAACAATATTCGACAAAAATCACTGCACGCTGCGCAAGTGAACACCTTGCGGATAAAGTTACTACAAACAAAACCAAAATAAACAGACGAGTTTACCCGTCACTGTCTTTTTTGATCTTTCGTGCTGGCTACTGGTTTACTCGATCCAATTATTGGCCGGTAAACGCATCCAGCTCATAAATAGCCCAATCTGTTTGATTGTCTGCATGCATTCAGTTGCCCACAAGATCTGCGCCAAAACTCAAGTCCTGATTGGGTGGGCTTACAAAAGCTTTCCTGCCTGTCCATCACGGTGACCGTGCCCTTTATATCGGCCCTGCCTCCGTCCATTCACCTCACACCACCTGGAGGTGAGCGCTTAGCAGCTGTCCATTGATATGTTGGACAATGTCGTCTGGCGGCTACTTATGATAGAAGCAGTGCAGGTCCAGAATGGCTATGACGGGACTCCTGTATCGCCGGCCAAGGCCAGATGCACGGCAGCGTCTCGGCCGAGTCATCTAACCGAGGCCGTCTGTCATGATCAGGCGTACTCCATGACATGTCTGGCTAAAGCTAGCTGCAGTAAGCATAATCAGTCAAGGTAGGCAATCTCGGCGGCCTCGACTGAGGGAGGCCATGTTAAGCTTTACATCTGGATCGAGGCATGTTGTCATGCAACAAGCGGCATTGTCTTTGCACGTTCCTCCACTAATCGTCCTGTTACTATGATGCTCACCGCCGTTGGACATCATCGTTCGGTCCTTGGGCTAGGGCGTTCGCCCTAGATTACGCCGGAAAAGCTGGTTGGCTCATTGTATCCGGTTTGTGCATGAAAGTTTCCGTCGCTCATACCACCATAGCACAAAGTCACTCGATGACAAGTTTCGATGACAAGTTTCGGCGCTACGCCGTGGTCCTTCACCGCAGGACAGGTTGGTGCACGTGACAGATCACGGGTTTCTCTCTGGTAAGGCTGCCTCCGATAAGGCTCCGATGCTACAGCGGAGCAGCCGCTAAAAAACTAGTCAGGCCCTGTAATGTGTATTTGCGAGATCGCTAATTCGCACATTTCCGGATTGACTCACTTTGCTCACCCCTCAGACGACCGCACCCGCGTCCCGGGCTTCTCCCCCCTCTCCGTCTCCCTTCCCCCCTCCCCCATTCGCCGCCTCTCCCCTCTTCCGCTGCCATCTGCCCTTCCAACATGCTTCGCCCGTCGTTTCGCCGGCTCGGCGGCGCCCTCTGCGCCATCCGCACACCGCCAGTCTCGACCGTCTCTACCCTCTCGAACACGGCCACAGCCTCTGCCCGGATATCACTATGCCGTGCGCAGACGGCCAGGAGGCCGTACAGCTCGGCCACCACGCTGCCGGACATCAACCCGGCCGCGGTGGTCGTCAAGAAGACGGACAAGCCGGGAAAGCTCCGCAACCCGGAGGAACTCATCTTTGGCCGCAACTTTACCGGTGCGTCTTCCATCTCTCGCTGTCTGATTTATACTCCCCGACTGACCGTCCAGACCACATGATCACCATTGAGTGGACCAAGGAGGACGGGTGGCGGGCGCCGCAGATCAAGCCGTACGAGAACCTGTCGCTGGACCCGGCCACGTGCGTGTTCCACTACGCCTTTGAGTGCTTTGAGGGCATGAAGGCGTACAAGGACAAGGCGGGTCACATCCGGCTGTTCCGGCCGGACAAGAACATGGAGCGGTTCAACAAGTCGTCGTCGCGGATTGCGCTGCCGACGTTTACGGGGGCCAAGCTGATTGAGCTGATTGCGCAGCTGGCCAAGCTGGAGTCGCGCTTCATTCCCGAGCGCAAGGGCTACTCGCTGTACCTGCGGCCGACCATGATCGGCACGCAGGCGACGCTGGGCGTGGGCCCGCCGGGGTCGGCGCTGCTGTACGTGATTGCGTCGCCGGTGGGGCCCTACTACCCGACGGGCTTCAAGGCCATCTCGCTCGAGGCCACCGACTACGCCGTGCGCGCCTGGCCGGGCGGCGTGGGCGACAAGAAGCTGGGCGCCAACTACGCGCCCTGTATCGTGCCGCAGCGCGAGGCCATGAGCCGCGGCTTCCAGCAGAACCTGTGGCTGTTTGGCGAGCAGGAGTATGTCACCGAGGTCGGCACCATGAACTTTTTCGCCGCCCTGCGCAACCGCGAGACCGGCGCCAAGGAGCTCGTCACTGCCCCGCTCGACGGCACCATCCTCGAGGGCGTCACCCGCGACTCGGTCCTCGCTCTCGCCCGCGAGCGCCTCGCCCCCGAGGGCTGGACCATCTCCGAGCGCAAGTACACCATCTTTGAACTGGCCCAGGCCGCCGACGAGGGCCGCCTCATCGAGGCCTTTGGCGCCGGCACCGCCGCCATTGTCAGCCCCGTGCGCACCATCAGCTGGCGCGGCAAGACCATCGACTGCGGCCTCCAGCCCGACCAGGAGTCCGGCGAGGTCACCACCCGCATGAAGGACTGGATCGAGGGCATCCAGTACGGCGAGGAGGAGCATCCCTGGAGCTATGTGTGCAAGGAGTAGCGGCAGTCAACGGCAGTCAGCAGCGTGTCTATAGATGATAGAGTATAATAGAGCATGAGCGTGTTGTCTACGGGTGTGCGGGCAGATTCATGTTGCGTGCGTGCAAGCCGTTCATTCCCGGCCTACGTCTGATTTGTGCATGGATGCAATTGTTGTAGATACGAACACATTAGCGAGCACAACGTCCATAACCTCTCTTGTCGGTGACAACTGTATGTAGTCTCTTCATGTCCCCATCCCCTTCCGTATGTGAGTAAAAACAGAACAAAAAGAACAAGAAACAACAAAAAAAAAGACCGAAAAATGTATGTGACATAAAAACCATAAAGTGACTACACCCCCGAGTCGAGTCCACCCGCCCTCGTGTGCGAACACGCAGCTCTCCATGTTATGTACCTTGTATTCGCAGCAGTTGTCCCTTTATTTTTTTGCCATTGCGTACCCTCTCCCCCCAGGAATTCCCCAGGAGGGAAAGGGGAGGGGGCTCCGGGTGACCATGTTCGTCCCGGCCGTCCCGTCGCCCGAGCTTTGCAGTTTGTTTTTACTGCTTTGTGTCCGGGAAGGGGTCCTGCAGGATGCCCTCGGCCTCTAACCGCCGCCGGGCCTCCTCGAGCGCCCACGTTTGTATGCTGGTGTCCGGCTTGAACGGGATGATGCACACAAACAGGATCAGGCTGCCGCAGAAGCCCCAGAAAAACGGCTTCTCCCAGCCCTCGTTCTTGTACTTGTCGCCGGGCTTCACCCCAAACAGCCACCCCGTCGGCGGGTCGTACGGCGACTCGTGGTGCCCGTGCGACGACGATCGCTGCGCCGCCGTCGAGCCAAATGTCCGCCGCGCTGCTGCCGCCGCTGACATTGCGGAAGGTGCGGGTGTCGCCGCCGCGGAGGGTGCCAGCAGGGCGCGCTGCGCCACAGCCCGGCTGCTGCGGAGGGACGCCGCCGCCGCTGAGGATGCAAACATGATGGGAAGAGGAGGAGAGGGGGTGGCGAATTGATGTCAATCGGACAGCTTGTCGTCCCCAATGGAAGGAGGGGATGGATTGGATCGGCCGGGATGGAAGATGGCGTGTGTGTGGTTTTTCGGCTGTGAGCGAAATTCGTCCCCGTCTGTCGTCGTCGGGACGTCGTTTGTCTGTTGCCGGCAAGAAAAAACCCGATCCGGGAGAGGGGGGGTGCACACAGCAATGCGGGAGATGGAAAGCGCGCAGATGGGGCAGCGCTGTCGTCGCGGTGGCAGGGAACAATGGGTGGTGAAAGAGCCGGCAGGCACAGGAGGGCGTTTTTCGCTTTGTCGGTAAAGAGGGAAGCCAAGCAAATGCCTGCAATCTGGTTGGTGCAGACGGTGATTGCCCAATTGCGGGATTGTTCGGAAACACTGTCGGTCCGGCACGTGCAACCGACAGCCATGTCACGTGAACAAGACTACGTACGTGCCAATGCAGGAACAGAAAACGGGGTAATATCAGAACAGGCAGCCCGCGCGCATGACACGAGAAAAAGTTGCGTCTGTTCTGGAATACGTTTCACAATGCCAATGCGGCAGGAATACGTATACAAGCGAGAGAGAGAAAAAAAGTGGTCAAACAAAATGGCCAGATTCCACGGACAGCAGAGGGGGGAAGAACATGCCATTTTTCCTAACGTGTAACAAGGCTGCACCCCAGATGCGACGGTGCGGTCAGATGCCAATCAGAATGCAATACGCCGGCGTTGACCTCGTGGACCACATCATGACGCCGCAGAGCCTCGGCCTGGTGGGCCAGGGAGCAGCCAGAGGGACAGCCAGAAAAATGCATTTCATTGCAGCTTGCAGCGGTATAATACCTGTTAGCCGGTCTCCGTGTATCCAAAACTCGTAGCTACTCGTAATGCCAACGCCAGAATGCTCTCCAATGTACTCCCCTCCAAAATGAGTAAAAAAAAAAAAAGAAAAACCAGACAAAAATGTCTACTGTCCGCCCATCATCTCCTCCAAAATGTTTTTCAGCAGAGGCCGCCCCTTGAGCAGCACGTCCTGGCCGGCCCTGGCCCGCTTGAGCGGCTGCCGGTTTTCTACCGGGGCCAGCGGGACACGGGGTCTCGGTTTTGCCAGTGTCTTTTCTGTCTTGACTGTCGTCGCCTCCACAGTCTCCGTCTTGACTGTCTCCGTTTTGACGCGCTCCGACATGGACGCAGCTTGCGTCGTCGGCACGTCGGCAAACACGTGGCTCTCGAGCGCGTCGCTGGGCAGGTCGTGGACCCAGGCGCGCTCTTCCATGAGGGCGACAAAGCGGGCGAGCATCTCTTCGCCGCGGTCCTTGTTCTCGCGGTTGTCTCCTCCCCCCTCCCCCGTCCCCTTCAGCGTGCTGCGGCTGCCCACGACCAGCAGCTTCGTCTTGGCCCGCGTAAAGGCCACGTTGATGCGGCGCCAGTCCTTGAGCAGGTCGCCGATGCTGCAGGCCTCGTTGTTGCGCACCAGCGACAGCACAATGACCTCCTTGTCGCGGCCCTGAAAGCGGTCGGCCGTGTGCATCTCGATGCTGCCTTCACCACGCCGTCCAGACGCCCGTCCCGTCGCCCGTCCCGTGATGCCCCGCAGCTGGTGCTTGAGCAGGGCCAGCTGCGAGCGGTAGTGGGTCATGACGCCGATCTCGCCGGCCGGCACGCCGACGGTCAGCAGGCCTTCGACCAGCTGGGCCACGAGGCGCGCCTCGCACGGGTTCACGATGCGGTTGCCCTTGGCCTCCTCGCGGCTGCCGTCGATGGCGTCCGTGTTGACAAAGGCGACGCGGGTCTCGGGGCGGAGCAGGTTGGCGAGCCAGCAGGGGGCGGGCGGTCCGGCACACAGCCCGGCACACAGCCCGGCACATGACCCGGCATACGAACCCCCACCGTGGTGCTGCCGCAGCGCCTCCATGTCCGGCACGTGGAGGCTGCGAAAGCGCAGGGCCTCGAAGCCGCACTTGAGGCGCCCGCCGTAGATGAGCGTGTTGCTCAGGGCCATAATGTCCTCGCACATGCGGTACTGGTGCTCGAGGTTGACGACGGACTGCGGGTGGGTGTCGGACAGCAGCTTGAAGAGCGAGACGTCGAGGCCGCCGGCCCGGGCCTCCTCGTCCTGCACCAGGGGCGGCAGCTGGTTGTGGTCGCCGACGAGCACAAAGGTGCGGGCCATGCGGATGGGGCCCAGGCAGATGGGCAGGGTGATCTGGCTGGCCTCGTCGACGATGCAGTAGTCAAAGGTGCGCTCGTGGAAGATGGCATGGCCGATGCCCAGACAGGTGGTGGCGACGACGGGCGTGTCGTGCCAGGCGTGGCGGATGCCCTCAAAGTTGGGCTGCGGCTCGCCCGCCAGCACGGCAAACTCGCGCACCTCGGGGTGCACCTTGGCCGGCGCGCCCAGCCGCAGCACGGGCATGGCGCCCGTGCTGGTGGCGTCGTCGCGCAGCTTGAGCAGGATGTTGTCGACGGCCGTGTGGGTGTACGACGTCAGCAGCACGCTCTTGCCCTTGCGCACCAGCGCGCGGATGATGTGGGCAATAGTGGTCGTCTTGCCGGTGCCCGGCATGCCCAGCACGAGGGCGTAGTCTTGAGCGCTCATAACCTTCTCAATGGCCCTCTGCTGGTCGACGTTGAGCGTCTCGGCCGCACCCGCCTCGATCTGGAACGGCGTCGACACGGTGCGGAAGCGCGGCGGCACCAGGTCGACGACCAGCTGGCGGATCTCGCGCGAGCCCACCTGCTCGCCGGCCATGATGCTCACGAGGTTGTTGCGCACGACGGCCATGCCGTTGCTGAACTCGTCTTTGTCGAGACGGTAGCGCACGACGGCGGGCGGCTGCTCGTCGTTTGTCTGTGTCTGACCAACCCCCTCCATGCCCACCTCCATGATCCCCGCAAACACCTGGTTTGTCCGCTCGTCAAAGCCCGGCTGCCGCACGCGCGCGTTGTGCAGCCGTCGATCCACGGCCACGTCGATGCGCTGCCGCCGCACGGCCGTGACGAAGCCCAGCGCCAGGGCAAAGTGGCCTTGCTCGTCGGACACGACAATGGGTTCGCCGACGGCCAGCTGCGAGTCCATGAACGAGAAGCCGGTGGCGGGGTTCTCCTTGACAAACGTGTAGCGAAAGCGGTTGATCTTGGAGGCGTGGGGGTCCTCGATCGAGCCTGAGCCTGAACTAGACTCTGACCCCCCCCCCCCCTCCAGCAGCACCACGTTGCCAAAGCAGCGCCCCAGCTTCTCGCGCTCGGCGCTGACCATGGTCCACAGCTCGCGCCGCAGCCGCTGGCTGACCTTTTCCTCCTTGGTCAGCAGGTTCTCCCACTTGAGGAAGAAGGCGCGGTGGACGGGGGTGAGGTGGCGCACGGCCTCGTCGAAGCGCTCGCCCATGCCGCTCGTCTCGCCGTCGCCGCCGTCAGCCAGCTTGTGGTAGACAAAGCACGGCGTCTGGGCGTAGCAGCGGCCGCACGCGTTGCGGCTGCGCAGCATGGGCGGCAGCTGCACGCTGCGCTCGCGCACGTGACACGCCAGCTCGTTGCGCTGCATCACCATGTGGCGCAGCTCGTGGCGGATGGCCGGCACCCGCAGCATCTGCGAGCTCTCCATGTAGTACAGCACGCCGTACGCAATCTCAATGTCGTAGCGGTCCGACAGCAGCAGGTTGTAGAGCACCGTCTGTGCCTGGTGGCTGGCGCTGGCGTTGCGGCCGGTCTTGAGCTCAAAGGGGACCGTCAGCCGGTGGAGCGTGTCTCTGGAAGTTGTCGTCGCCGTCGCCGTCGCCGTCCCTGTCGCCGTCCCCGTCCCCGTCGCCATCGCCACCTCCACCGTCGCGTCAATGTTCCCCTTGAGCCCGTACATCGGCGACCACACGTGCTCCTCCACGTCCAGCAGCTTGCGGATGCTCATCTTGACGCGCTCGCCGTGGCGACCCTGCACGACGGCGCCGGGCTGCGGCTGCGGCGCCAGGAACAGCTCGGCCCAGCACTCCAGCTCGGCCGTCTTGGTCAGCAGGTGCTCGCGTGCCGCCGCCGTGTCGACCTTGATCGTGTACAGCTCCTCCAGGTGCTTCTGGATGACCCGGTCCACCGCCCCCGCCAGGTACGCCCGGCTCCATCGGTTGGCCATGAGCGCGTCCTGGAAGATCTCGTGCAGCAGCGTGCCGTAGACGAGCGCCGGCGTGGGCTCGCTCGTGGCCTTGACGCGGTCCTGCAGCACCGCCCGCCGCGTGCACGTAAACGAGTCCGCCACCACCGTCGCCGACACCAGCTGGTCCGGGTGCAGGATCAGCATGTGGCGGTCGTTGTCGACGATGCACACGCCCGACGCGTCAAACGCGCCAATGACGTGCACAAAGGCTTTCGTGCTGACCGGCGTGTCGACCCAGTCGCCGCGCAGACGGACCGTCCGGGCCGAGCTCATCCGCTCACCTTGCACCACGAGGACCTGGTTCGTTTTGTCAGCGGAGGAATTGGAGAAAAAAAAAAGTCAATGGCAACCCAGCACACCTTTTCCCGGCAGACTCGCTGCTCGTCCGTGTAGGTCGTTTCCATCACGTCCGTCACCAGATACCGCTGGATGGCTCTGGCCTTCTGGCCTGACTACTCGGGAGAAATCTTAGTACTTGGCTTGTATGACATGTCATTCGTCTCTCTACCCGAGTGCTCAAAGTGTCATCATACATTGGGAATGTTGGCCCACGGCGTGGCGTTGCCCACAGCCTGCGTGGCGGCCTTTTCTGCCGCGTCAAAGTCAAAGTCTGCGCCGAAATCATCTCCGTACACGTCCTCCATGTCATCCACGCCCGCATCGGCATGGGAGCCAGGCTTGGCTTCGCCTGACGATGGAAGCGGTGGTTGTGGTGGTCGTGGCGGTGATACTGCTGCTGCTTTCGGGTCTGCGTCTATCTCCGCCATGAGGTCGTCGGCATCTGCAAATACATCATCGAGGTCGTCGAATTCGTCCTGCCGTGTATTCTCTGTCTCTGGGGGGTTGTTCCCTTCCGGCGGATTCGGGGCCAGAGAGGCGTCGAGCTCGGCAAGCACGTCGTCGTCAAAGCAGTCGTCGCCATAGTCTGAGACGCTGTCCGCGTCTTTGCCCTCCGGCTGGGCCTGGGGCGGCGGCTCTGCGTGCTCGAACGACTCGGTATCTGCGATGCTGTCGCTCCTATCCGCACAGGGAATGTGCGGCTCCGCTGGCGGTAGTACTGGTGCCAGTGCTGGTGCCAGTGCCAGTGCCCGTGCTCCTGATACGGACGGCCTCGCCTGACCCGGAGGCGTCCTCATCCGTTGTCTGGTTGGTGTCTTTGACCATGCCGGCTCCGGCTTCACGGCGATGGGGTCGTCTGATTCGTGCGCAGTCACCCTGTGCCGCTTTGGTGTTGGATTTCCACAGCTCACGGTCCGTCTGAAGGCCGGAGCGTCGCGAGGAGACCGCCCATCCTGAGCTTGTGCCAGCTCCTGTCCCTGCTCCTGCTCCTGTGCCTGTACGCCCAGGTCCGTTGCCGCCCTTCCAAACTCGGTGCTGCCGACGGCCGTGTGGTATCGCGAGAGTCGGTTCCGGTTCCGAACGGATGGCGGAGCCGGGTTGGCGAGTGCTGTTTTCAGCACCTCCTTGAACTTTTCGACGTTGAGGGCAATGCGCTTGGACTTGGAATTGGTCGGCGACGAGGGTGGCGACGAGCTGCGTGCCCGTTTCGTGCCCTGCCTCCGCGCCATGGGCGAGGGAAACTGCGCATTGTCCGGTGCCCACGACAGCTGGGCATTGGGCGAGATCCCCAGCGGCTCGGCCACCCTGGGCGCGTCTGGCGTCCCGGCCAGCTCTTGCCACGCAAACCGAACGCGTGGCGTGCCGACGTGGATACTGAGGAACTCGGGAGTGGCCGAAACGCAGGGCGTTGCTTTGTTTGGCTGCGTGCACGGTGCGCTGTTCTCCTTGTTGTCGTCGCACCCCGTCGTCGCTGCGACGGTCGCCTCGTCCAGCGCGGCTGCTGGGTCGGCTTGCTGGCCGGCTTGCTGGCCGGCTTGGCTGGTCTGGATTCCTTGGTTTCCCTGGCTTCTCTGGCTTCTCTGGCTCTTCTGCCTGGGCTCCCCGACCCCGATCTCAGCTGCTGGATGCCCTGTCATGGCAACGTCAGGGGCCATATCGGCCGTTTTCTTCGATGTGGGCTCAAGCTCCCCGGGCCTTTTGTCGTCGTCGTAGGTCGTAGGCGGTGGCTGGAACTGGAATTTCTTCAGCTTGCTCTTTGTGTTTTTGGATATCTCAACGGGAGGCGGCGGCGGTCGTGGCAGCGGCTGGGGGTAGGGGGGCGGCTTGGGAGCATACGAATGGCTCTTGGACCGCTGCCATTGCGGGTTTTGATGTGATTTCTGGGGGTGGATGTCAGCATAGAGACATTTTCCCTCGCCGTCGACCATCCTTGTCACCTTACCCAAGGTCGACTCTGCTGCTCAGAGTATGACTTTTGGAGAGGCATTACCACAAAATAGAGAGAAATTCAGGCAGCCTGCCGTGTGCTCGAGATCAGACCGCCAGTCAGTGGGCTGCGGCTGTTGTTGTGCGGTGCATGCGTGCCCCATAATTGGTTGGACAGCTGGTTCGTTCGCGGCAAAAAAAAAGAGAGACGCGAGCCGACGCGTGTTGTTGCTATGGGGAAAGTGTTTAAAGCATACACTCCCCCCCCCACAACGCGATGAGCCACAGCGGACTCGGGGTTTGGTTGTGTGTGTGGCGCTGGTGTGGCGCCGGCTGCTCGGCTGCTGACTGGTCCGTCTCCGCACATATGTGAGTGAGCCCACTTTGGTGATCTCATAGCTGGAGGACCCGTGGATCCCGTCCATAGCCCGCCCAACTCTTTTTTTTTTCGAAAGCCATTGCAGACGGAAAATCGCCTCGGCCATGGACGACAGCAGCGACAACAGCGGCCAAGGCGATGGCAGCGGCAATCCGGCTGTCAGCAGCCCCATCGCCAACCTCCACGTCAAGTCGATGGCGGACCTGGCCAAGCTGGCGGATCATCTGCCGATCAACTGGACGGAGCTGCCGCAGGTGCCGTTCTTTGGCGGGCTGCTGGGGTTCAGCGACCAGTGGTACCGGGCGGCCATATCGCTCAACGTCCTGGAGACGCGGTGGCGGGGAAACCGGTCGCTGACGCCGGAGGAGGTGCAGATCGTGTCGGCGCAGACGGCCAAGGCGGTGGCGACCATGTCCTACGAGGTGCCGGCGCTGTTTGGGCTGACGTGGCTGTACGAGCGGCGGGGGCGCGCCCAGTTCCGGTTCCCCTTTTACCAGCCCAAAAAGGAGACGTTCAACCCGGACGTCTTTCCCAGCGCGCGGCTGACGCTGCTGCGCGGCACCGCCGCCCGCTCGCTGTGGCATCTCTCGCGCGTCGCCATGTACGGTAGCATCACGCACTGGGTGCTGCGCACGCTGTTCATCTCGTACTCGATGTCGATCAAGAGCGTCGAGTTTGGGCGCGACCCGCGCCTGGCCGACCTGCGCACCTCCATCCACCAGGCCATGACCGCCCGCATGGCCCACCGACACAACCCGGGCCTCCCTGGCATGGCCGAGTCACCGCAGCCGCTGATGACGCCGGAGTCGGGCGCTGCGGAGGGGGCCAACGACGGCGCCGCAGCAGCAAGCCAGACGCAGTACCCGTCCCAGTATCAGACCCAGTATCAGTCTCCGTACCGGTCTCAGCAGTCTCAGCAGCCACAGCAACCTCCAAATACTGCCTCCAGCAGCGATGACTGGAGCGATGCCGACGGCGGCATCTTTGACGACACGTCGCCGGTGGCGCCGTCTGAGCAGCGCAAGGGCGGGTGGCAGCAAGGCCCGTACACGGGCAGCTCCGCTTGGGACCGGGTGCGCGCACAGTCGCGGCCACCGGGGCAGCAGCAGGGGCAACAGCAGACGCCACAGCAGCAGCAGACGCCGCAGCCGTATCGGCCGTCGTCTGGCAGCCTGCCGGCCCAGGACGACTACACGTTTTCGGACGGGGCGGAGAAGTCGTATGCGCGCGACCAGGCGCAGAAAGACTTTGACGACATGCTGGAGCGGGAGCGGCGCGGCGAGGGCGACAACGAAGGCCGGCGGCGGCGCTAAACGTGGCTGCGCGGATGCGCGGATGTATTATAAGCATGCCCAAAGAAGAAGAAAAAAAAAGTGTATTCATAGATCTCACACAACTCTGAGGAATGAAAAACGCCAACCATCAAGACAGCTCCTGGGCGAGAGAACACGGCCGAGGCTGCGGCACACTTCTCTCCAAACGTTCTAGCCCAACTGGTTTCTGCTCGTTACAGTTCTGTGAGCGCTTCAAAGAGGACGAAAGACGCCAGACAACACAGAATCTGACTTTGCAATTGAGAATGCCGCAGGTTCTTTCGTAAAATACAGTGAGACAACCTCCCTCTCTCTCTCTCTCTCTCTCTCTCCATCCTCTCAAAGGTCACCCCGACATCCCAGATGAAAACCAGACGACATTCCCCTTCTCCCTACTCTCTCTTCCTACTCTAAAAAAAAGAAAAAAAAAAGAAAATACACCTCAGGGTATACAAGACAAAAACGACGACCTGAACACAACAAACGTTGTAAAAAAACGCTGTTTTTTTTTTACCTGACCAGAATAAAAAAGAATCGTCCCGGCATGCGAAAGCCAGCAGTCGCCTTCCCAAAATATACCCAGCCAGCCAACCATCCATCCATCCATCCATCCATCCATCCATTCATTCATCCATCCATCCAATCTCATCATCCATCATGAAAAAAAAAAAGTTCCAGGCAGGGAGGGGCCCGACAGTTAGGACGCGCTGTCCAACCAGCCGCCACCACGTTCCTTTCCTCTGCGTGCATCCGTCGTGCATGCAGTTCCCTATTTTTGCTCTGGCCCGCGAGGCAATATTCGTCTCTTGTGCTTTTGTGTGTGTGTTCATTTGTCACGAGGTCGTCACTCGGCAATGTTGGTCATGTTCGATGGCGGCGCAAAGTTGCCGTAGATGCCGTCGTCGCTGCTGTCGGACGTCTTGGGGCTCTGCACGCCGCTGGCGTCGTGGCTGGAAATGCCAAAGCCGTCGTAGCCCGTCGTGGCGAAGCCGCCGTTGTTCTGGGACCCGTCTCCGATGACGCCGAGCGCCAGGATGCTCTGGCGGCGCGCCGCCTCCATGTCGACGGCGCTGGCGCTGCGGCTGAAGCTCGGCTTCTCGGGCAGCGCCTTGAGCAGGCCCGTGCTGATGTCCAGCATGCCCATGGCAAACTCGGTCAGCCCTTTGCCCTCGCCGGGCTTGGAGCTCACCGACAGCGTCCAGCGGTACTCGCCCAGCCGGCGCCGGTACCAGTCGGCCTCCTCGCGGCCGGGTGACGTGGCCCACAGCAGGCTGCCAAAGGTGCCGATCAGGGCAAAGTTGGTCTTGGAGGCAAAATACCAAAACGACCGCAGGTGGCTGGGCGTCAGCCGGTTCACAAAGTCCATGGCTGAGATGAGCCGCGCCTTGGCAGCCGACCGGCAGATGTGCTGCACGTAGGGGTCGGGGCCGCCGCCGCCGCCGACGCTGCCTGAAAGATTGTTGGCGCTGCTGCTGCTGGAGAGCGGCTGGCCGGGCGAGGACGCCGGCAGCGGTGTGCTGGACGCCGAGTCGGTGGGCGAGGTCATGGAGCGGATGATGCGACGGTGCAGGGTGATCTCGGTGGCAAAGTAGGCCAGGTGCAGGTAGCCGATGCTCGACAGGCGGTTGCCGCTCACCAGGATGCCGGTCGAGGCCGTCGAGATGGACGAGTCCATGCGCACGGCCGTGGGCAGGGCCGAATACCACTCCTTGAGCTTCAGCTGGATGGGCTTGGCCAGCGCCAGCACCAGCTGGGTGCCCTGCGGCCCCGCCGCCGACACGTTCTGGACCGCCTGCAGCGTGTAAAAGGTGTCGAGGATCTCGGCGAGCACCTGGGTGAGCTGCACCATCTGCACAAACAGCACGCGGCCCCGCTCGATCTCGATGCGCTCCTCGGTGTCGTCTTCGTCCCACTCGACGTCCTGGAAGTCGTTGGGCTGCAGCGGCTGCACGGCCCAGTTGCTGGCGAAAATGTGCGACGGCCGGCCGTGGACGAGGGCGCCCCATTTGTCCTGCATGTAGAGCGCCCAGGCCATGCGCTTCCGCAGCCCGCGCTCCCACGGCGGGATTTTCCAGGCTGAGCAGTCGAGGTGCAGGCCCAGCTCCTGGCCGATGGCCACGAGCTGGGCCGTGGGCGCCCATTGGTCGCCCTCTGGCCGCTGCGACAGCAGCAGGCCGGCCTGTACGGTGGACAGCTTGGGCCGGAACATGGCGTCGGCCAGCGTGGTGCGGACCAGGCGCTCCAGCTCGCGTACGTTGGGACGGGGCTGGCACGAGAGCTCCTCGTCCTGGTCCCACCAGTTGATGGCCAGAATGTACATGGCAGCCAGCAGCGGCGGCGAGAGTTCACGGTACGAGTGGTCGTACTTTTCGTAAAAAACCGTCTTCTGGATGATGGGGAAGCCCGGGTGGACAACCCGGAAGTACAGGTCGATCAGCCGGCGGCCGTGGGGCGCCACGATGCGCTCAATCTCGTCGACATCTTCGAGGGTGTGCTCGAAGCCCGGCGTGTTGGCGTCGGGGAGGAGCAGAAAGGTGTCGTTATCGCTGACTTTGCGGAGCGTTCCGCGGGCCAAAAGGCTCTCGTCGTGCGGGTCAAAGGGTGACAGGTTAATCAGAGACGGCTCAAAGTCGGTGGTGGGACCGATGTATTGGGAATACCGGTCCTGCTGGAGGCCCAGGGTTCGCTTCAGCATGGTGACGCCGCCGAAGTTGGCCATGTCCTCGATGAGAGAGTTGCTGGCGGTCGTGCTCGAGAGACTTGCGTGCTGCCGACGGCGCCTGTTATCATATCTCGCAGACGAGTATCTAAGGACCAATCAGACATTAGAACTTGCATATCAGGTAGCAAAGGCCGCTTTACAACGCCTGGACTCCCCGCATCCACACCGCCCCCCTCCTTGTGCAGAAGCGGCTTCCGACGGGAGAGAGAGACGGCAGGATCAGGAGAGATGAAAAACGTAAAGTGTCATGTGAACGGCAAGGCTGTCCAGGACGAGGGGGGGGCGAAGGGGAGTGGAGACAAGATGTGCAGAGGATAGAGGCAAGAATTGTGAAAAAAAGAAACGAAACGGGGGATTGGGGGGGGGGCGAATATGATTGATTACTTGGGTAGGGGGGCTGGAAAAAGAGTAGGAGGGGGGGAGGACAAGAGAGAGGCTTGGTTCCGAATACTTTGTATCTTATCCATACGCATGTACATTGGTCCATTGTCATGCATTGGGCTGCTATCTCTTTGCGTCTTTTGTGTGTCTTGTGTCTCGTGTGATCCACCTAATGCTGCTGTCTGTCTTACCCTCTTTTGCTAATGCTGATGTCGTCCAGATCGCCGCCCAGCTTCCTCTTTCGAGGCGCTGGGCTGCCGGCTAGGGAACATTCAAACCCGCCCACCTGGCAGGACAGGCAAGGCTCGTCGTCGTCGCTCATGACGCAGCGGATGCGGCGGCGCTGGCAAGCCTCGCAGGGGATGTTGGCGTAGGCCGCCAGGGGGGAGTTGGAGTCCGGGGAGTCGAGGCCGGCCAGGCTTCCGGGATACGAGTCAATGTTGAAGCTGTCCTGACGACTGGGAGGGTGGGAGCGGCGGACGGCAGAAAACCCAGTAGCACGGCTGATCGAGCTCGAAGAGGAAGAGGCTGGTTTAGGAGCAATGGGGATGGGAGCCGTCCTGGCCATGGCGCTTGGCGTGGAGGCGGACATGGTGGCAGTAAAAAGAAGGAAGCAAGCCGCTGCAAGCCGGCCCAGTCAGTCTACCGTCTGTCGACGCGCGGGAGGAGGGGGGTGAGAGGGTAGGGGGGGGGGTAGGGGGGGTAGGGGGTGGAGTGGACTGCAATCGATGCCAGCTGGTCGGACCTAGAGAGAGACAACGTGGAAACGACCGAGACGGGATCTCCAGTTGCAGCAGGGTGGTGGACTACTCCGAAGGTGGGTAACCGGACCAGGGGGGGTGGGCACAAGATTGCTGTCGCCAGCAGACACACGGAGCGGCCAAGTGCGAAGCCCTGCTGCTGAGGCTCGTCTCCGATAGTTTGGGGTCCGATGGAGTCCTCGTGGGGATGTGTAATGCGACTGACAATGGCAGTAGTCAGGAACGAGGAGGCGAGATAAGCCGCGACCCACGAATGACAGCTCAAGACGGGCTGTCAGACGTCTCCAACGCCGGCTGAGGTGTCTCTGGCGCGTCTCTGGTGCGTCTCTGGTGCGTCTCTGGTGCGTCTCTGGCGCAGCAGCCTCCCGCACAATCCTGGATCCTGCAGCGGCTGCTGATAAGAGGAAGAGAGAGATGGGGGAAGGAGAGGGGGGGGGGAGCGATGCGGGAGTGAGGGAGCGTGCCGAAAGCAGAGAAGATAAGACAGTTTTAGGCAAAGTTGCTAACCTGAGTTAGAGCTGAGCCGAACAGCCACGCGGAGCGAATCCCTGTCCTGTGGATTATACCGCGAGTTAACTCGCGGCGATTTGTGCGATCGATGCTCTCTCAGACAGCGTAGCACAAGATCGCAACCACCGACACAGACCCTGAGACCCTGATCTGACCCGCTGTCGGACGCTGCGATATTTAAACAGAAGGTCTGTGTCTACCACGACGCCGCCGCCAGGTCTGGGCTAGCGCGGTAGTCTGTCTGCTTGATGCGGCCGTGGAACAGAGAGAGTCTACAAAAGGCACGCGCACGAGGGGGGAGGGGGGGCGGCTGTCTGCTGCGTCCCCTCGAGATCGGAACCAATTTTGAGAGAGCTGTGCGTGTGTGTGTGTGTGTGTGTGTGTCAACCAGGGCAGAGAGAGATCCCAGACAACAAGACACGTCTGCCACCAAGACGGGCGGTCCGAATAGGATACTCCTCGCCGGCGGGTGGACTTAGGTAACAATCGAGATGAGGACGAGATAAGCTAGGCTTATCGGCGTCATTTGTGGTATGAATTATATTGAATAACGGGAATGGTTCTGTAACAAGTTTGGGAAAAAAAGAGTGGGATGGGGGAATCGGCAGACTGTGACGGCGGCGGCGAATGAGGCGAGCAGGCACGAAGCCGGGCGAGACGGAGAGATAGAGATAGCGATATTGAAGATAGGAAGTTGGTGGTGGTGGTGGGGGTTGGATTTGTTTTAAAAAACGACGAGGCCGTCTGGGAGACGAGAGAGTCAGAAGGAAGGGGGTAAAAGCCCAGAGTGAGCAGATCCCAGCCCACAAACTGGAGATGCCGATTGCTGGATTGGTCCAGTGATCTAGCGCAGGCCGCGGACAGCGCTGCCAGGGTCGAGCAGGGAGAAACCGGGACTATGACGGCGCCCGTCGGTAGACAAGGGGGAGGGGGGGGGAGACCTCTGACGAGAGAGAGCGGATTTGCAAATGCGGTCACTGCCTCTGGATGTCGGACGTTGAGGCGGTTTGGCGGTAGGCCCGTGTGTGGAGCGATGCTAGTGTGCCGGACGTTGCCAGTGTTGCTGTGCTCGCGCTCGCACTGGCAGGCACTGGCACTATTCCTCTCTCTCTCTCTTTCCTGCTGCAGAGTCGCATGCGATGGCGCACGAGCAACGATTTTTTTTTCACCGGTGCAGATGCCGACTGCCCCGACTCTGAGCCTTGCGCCCGATGTGGCGGATTTCTAAACAAATACGAGCACAAAATACGCTTGTTGGGTGTTTGTCAGCGTTCGCCGCGGGCTGCGCCTTCCCATTCTCGCAGCAAGAACCTAACTCGGGGGGTGGACATGCGACACAGGACGCACACAGTGCGCTAGGTCCAGCCGCTCTTGCAGAATCAGGAACCGCGGCACAACCTCGCTGCCACTTTCGCGACTGATAAGAGGCCACAGAATCAAACATAAAAACTAGAAATCAGAATACGATCCGCAGTCGGGGCTGGCCTTATCGGCGGATCGATTAACATTTAAAAATACATAATAGGAAAGCAATGCTTGGCTTGAGATACGGCAGGAGCGGCCGTGTGCAAATCAGAGGCCGTCTTTTGCAGACGTAACCCAAAAGGCAGACGGGGTCCCCTGTTTTTGGCTCTGTGGCTGACGTGCGCCGGTTCACCATGTCGTGCATGCGTAGCAGGTACTCCGTACGGCGGCTTGCGCGCAGGGGGTCGCCGCGGCGCACCACACGTAAATCGCGGCGAGCTGTCGACGTCGGGGGGAGCGGGCGTGTACTGGGTACCTGGACGCAACCTGGCGACCCTGAGGCTTGCGGCCGCCTGGGCGTGCTGGGCGCTCGGTGCCGGCTGCGGCTGTGAGAAAAATCGACCGTCATGGCACGCTAGGGCGAGTGAGGAGCCAGCTGATTGGAAAGGGAGGGCAGGCTATTACCACATAGAATGGAGCGGCAGGCGCGAGGCGTGAACTCACTGGCCGCATTATGGGCTGTTTGGGGGCGCTGGGGGCAATAGATTTAACGTAATGGCCCGCCCGCCTTGAGGCTAGACTCCCCCTCCCACCGGGCGATCCACAGTCGCGCTGACGTCATAAAGCAGCCTGCACGTGCTGTCCAGCGCCCGCATCGAGCGAGGGAGGGGGGAGGGGGGACCTCATGGATCCGCCCGCAGCACCACCAGGGGGGGGACAGCCAGGGGAAAACTGCCCGAACAGCCGCGAAGCACGCAAAAGTGTGCAGGAGGTCGTCGGCACGGTCCATGGCGTCGCCCACGACGTCGCCCACGGCGTCGTCCACGGCGCTGTCCACGGCGCCACCCATGGCGCTCCAGCGTCTGGTCCAGATGCAGACTAGGAGGGAAAAGGGGGGGGGCAGGGGGAGGGGGAGGGGGAGGGAAAGAGGAAGGAGGGAGGAGGGAGAGGGGAGGCCGAGCGACCAGCACGAGCATGGAGAGCACAACTGCCGCGCAGGATGCGATCCGTCGGGGAATGGACCTGGTCCTCCGACCTGACCTGCGTCAATGGTCTGCGTCGATGGCCTAGATGGACCACCTGTCATGACCTATCGCACGCCCACCGCGTGGCTCAGCCCAGCCACTCACAGCCGGGGCATGGAGTTTGTGGGGTGTTGCAGCTACCATCCCGTGTTCCGTGGAGCAGGGGCGCGGGGGCTCTTCTCGACCTGGGCGCCGACGGATGGATTCGGCACAGACGCACATACACAGACGCACACACACACACACACACACACCCTCCAGCCTGCGGCTCTGGCCTGCACCGGTCAGGAAGCTTAGCCCTGGCTACCGTTCGCTTGCCGCTCTCGTCCCACTCTCTCATCCTTCCTCTTTTTCCCTCCCTTACCTTTTTATTTGTGCACATCTGCGGCACCCACCCAGCACACCCCTACCCCCCCCCCTCCTTGTCGTCCCCCTGCCGTCCCCCTCTACCGTTATCGCATACACGTCCCCAGCCAATGGCATCCGTGGGAAGTTGTCATTCTGTACGGTAGCCGTTGACTGCCCAACCCAACACGGCCGGATTATCACACCAGGTCCGACACATCATGCGCATCTTGCTGCCGCCCTCGATCCTGCGGGCTGTGCAATCGCAGCAGGACACTGCGTAGATCGGCTGACGGGCGGCAGGCGACACGCCATCATAACCTGGCGGCGGAGTGTAGGCCGAGAATGCCCGCGACATACGAGCACAATTACCCGTACATGGTAGGCAGGCTCCAATTGCCATTTTGTCCGTAGCGTAGAAGGAGGAGGTGTCGGCGAGGTCGGCGCGGGCCGGTCACGCCAACTCCTGCGGCGCTCGGGGCGGCGCTGCTCTGAGGGCACTCGTCGCCTGCTGACCCTCTGACCCCCCCCCCTTCCGCCCACGAGAGATGCGTCTCCCCACGTCAGTGCAGGACCCATCTGTCCTTTGCGTTTGGCCGCGAATATCCGACATCAGTGCCGACGATCATCTACAAGCACTCCCCCTACTTCCCCCCTCCCCCCTTTCCTTTCTCCCCCTTAGCCCCCCCCCTTACTCCCTTGCTTACCTGCCGTGGTCGCCCGCGCAGCTTGCACGGGTCATGTGGTGTGGGCTGGCCTGCCATCAGCTTACCCCTCTTGACGAGGTTTGGAGAAGAGCTGGGGGGGGCTGGGGTACAAAATCGGCCCAGTTCCCAGTCTCGCCCGGCGGACCGTGATATCCCTGCCCAGTCACGAATTCTCGCGGCAGGGAGGCGCCCGCTGGGCCTCCATGGACGCCACGATGCAGTGTGCTGGCACGGCCTAAACACAGCCCAAGCGGAAAGCCCTGCCCGTCTCTGCCGCTTTGCAGGGACACTTTGAAGGCCCTCCAGTGGAGAGCCCATGCAGACGTGTTATATATATATTGTTGCCAGGCAGGTTCTGCCCACCTCGAACATGTCGTCGGATGCGTCCTGGCGCCGTCGTTTTTGCTAGTGCGGGCGCAGGCGGGTCATGCCGTCCGACACTGGATAGTGCCGTCCCTTTACTATGTGGGCTATTTTCAGGACGCAGCCCACGTTTTTCTCTTATGACATATATTTCTCTATTGCGCTCCATTTGATTTGCTACTGACTCGCAGCCCATTGTCGGTATGCCATCACCATCAGCGTTTAAAAACCAGGCAACCTTGCCCGCCAAATTCCTCTTGAAATGGAAGAGCAGACAAACAGCAGACAAACAGCCTCCGGTCAGAGAAGATTTGTTGTACGAGTATAACAGCACAACATCTACACACTCGTGCGTCCAACGGCAGAGACCGACGCGCGTGTGGGTGCTCCATACTTGGGAAACTCGTCGTGGGAAAATTCGGACTCGAAGCTGCGCTGCTGCACTTCGAGGCTGAGACTCGGCACCGACTCGAGAGGCACGACCGATCCGTCGTCATCCTGGCAGGAGGGCTGTGGTTAGCGAAACGGATGTTATGAGAAATAATGAGAAAAAAACCAGCGACGACCACCCACCTTGGTGATAACCACCTGCAGCATCTGGCGCAGGTGCGTGACGACCGATCCGGAATCCGTGAAGGCAGCCGACGGCATGCGACCGGTGGTAGACGCAGACTGGAGGGTGCGACGCAGCGGCACGACCGAGTAGCTGGTGCCCGTCTTGGGCATGCTCAGGATGCTGATGCTGGCAAATCCATCGCCGCCGTCCCCGTCGAGGTGCAGCTGGATGGTGCATGGCACCGGGAGCTCTGCACGGTTCACAGAGACCTCGACGCTGTAGTCAGCGGTGTTGAGGACGCTGCTGGCGCGGCGCTGGGACGGACCGCTGCGCCGGCGTGCGGCAGCGTCATTTGCCACCGAGCCACCATACAGACTGTTGACGGCTGAGCGCACCGAGGCGGCCAGCTGCTCCGCATCTTGCGACCAGTCGTCCAGCTCGGGATACGTGTACCCAAAGCTTCTCGTGGACTGGACGGAGCGGCTGGTGTGGAAGGAGCTGCCATTGCTTCCGAGGAACGGCTTCAGCGGGCTGTCAGCCGTCATCGAACCGGCTGCGGTGGCGTAGAGTGCGTCGCCGTCCTGGGAAGAGGTGAAGACGGTGTCGTTGTAGTTGATGGCCTGCCACATGGCAAACAGGCGATCGACATTGGCATGGTGGAGCATACTATACGGTCAGCTTCGAATCTCTCCTCCACTCCTTCCCTCTCTCTCTCTCTCTCTCTCTCTCTCTCCCTCCCTCTCTCAGTGGGACGGCGCACAATATCGGATCAAAGGCGGACCATCCTAGGTCGCCCATGTGGCCTGTCCGGCCCGAAATCGAGTAGCACGCAATGTCGTTGTGGACGGAGTTGTGCGGTCCCTCAAAGCTAGAGCCTCTGTTGGCCGTCGTGGCCATGGCCTCAAACGTGCTGCTCTGGGTGAACACAGCATACTGGGCGGTCAGAACAAAACTGCACTTTTGATGCCGGAGTCACAGTCACACGTACAACTTGGTCTGTCAGCTGCTCGGCCGCACTCGTCAGCACGTCGTCGGCCTCGGCAAAATCGTTGACACCAGCAGCTGTGCCAGACGTGGTCGTGCACCGCTTGGTCTCATTGTATGTGGCCAGCTGACCACCGAAGCCGCCACTGTCCGGGAACGGGAACTGTGGAAACTGGTAGCTGTGCAGCGGGTTGCGCATGGTCGCCTGTCCAGCCGGGCTGTCGTACTCGACTGTCAGAGCAGTGACAGCGGTGGGCAAGCTAGCGCTGGTGGCCCAGTCCCAGTAGGGCCAGCGGAAGGTCCTGGCAGCAGCCTCATACTGGTCGATGGTGTCGGAAGAATACTGCTTGGCAATCTTGGTGGCATAGCCAGCCAGGATTTGCTGTTACGCTGGTCAGATGTGATCAGCATCAGCCGGTACAGGAGTCACACACCTCGAACAACGTCAAATACGGACGATGCCAGGTAATGAATGTTGTTTGCTGCCGATGGCTGTCAGCTCACAGGGTTTCCCAGGGCAAGCGAGTGGATGGATGACCTAGGCATGGACATACCCCGTGAGGACAGTACCCAGTGTCGGCACCACCAGAGACCTGGTCCACTCCGTTCCACGACGAGTAAGGCAGGCCGTGAATTCCTGACGGTCAGCAAGACACGGCGAAAAGGGTCCTGACATGAGAGCAGGCAATGACTCACCAACTATTTGGTAATAAGAGAGGGTCTCATCCATGTCCTCTCGTTGGAAGAGGTCCAGGGCCTGAACGAGGAGGTCCCTGTCGCAAATGGTCAGCACAGACAGGAATCCCGTGCTTGAACGGCGACTGGTTCTGCGTACCAGTGCAATCCCGCCTCGCCATAGACGTCGTCAATATTTTGCCGGGCGGGCCGCTCTCCGGTCGTTTTGTTGATTCCCGTGGTCACGCCGACGACATTCTGGGCCACTGCCACGGGGACAAGTGCTGGCACAAGCCAGGACAAGACTGTCAGACTCCCGAGGGCGAGGAGAGCCCGTGTGTGAGAGCGCAACATAATGCCGCGTGCAGCTGTTGCCCAAGCACCACAAGTCGCAAGACAGTTGGCTGGAGGCAACACTTCAGAAGAGATGACAGGCCGAGTTCCCAAACACAGCAGAACGGTACAAACAAGACAGCAAGGCAAATTATGGTAACCTGCGTGCTGGCAGAAGCGATCTTTCTCTCTATTGATGCGTCCTTGCCTCACAGCGAATCTTTCATCTCCTTTCCAGAGAGATGCGGACGATATTTATATCCGAGTACGGCCTCCTCCATGCCGTCCGATCTCGACCGCCAGGGCTTTGCGTGTCTCCACAATCGCCATCAGCTGAATTTTGGAACAAGAGGCCGAGGGTCCAGGACACCCGCTCTCTCGGTGTGGTTGAGCAAACACGTCAGGACAAAAAAAGAACAAAAAATGGATGGGCGACTCCGTGTAACAGACTGTGGCAGCCCCGAGAGAGGTGCCTGCTGGGTGTGCAGATGAGCCAATGGAGCCCTTGACAGGCGTCCGTCGTGCCTGTGAAGACGTTGGATTTGCGTGCATGCGCGAGCGTGTGAGTTCAACCCCCCCCCTCCCCCGAGGGATGCGGTAGTCTGCCTTTCTGGTCTGATGGCGGTGGCTAAGAAAATATTGATCCGCAGTGCATAGCCCTGTTGTTAAAAAAATAAGCATGATCAGGCGGGCGATGGCATAGCGACACAATAGCTGAAGGACTAGACAGGGGAGGAGCGGGAAGAGAATACGGTGAGTGCGAGGTAAGATACGGCGTCAGCAGTTGAGGTCGGCCGAGCGGCTGTGCCAGCGTGGCCAGCATGGCCAGCGTGGCCAGCGTGGCCAACCGGCTGCAGCAAGTGCAGCGCGCGGCATGCAGGTGCAAGAGGCTGGTCTCTGCGGCTCGTATTTCCTCAGCCGGAGGCTGCGCCCGGCGAGCCGACGAGAAGGCGATGAGAGCTGCCATCGGACGACAGCAGAAGGAAGGGGGCACGACAGCTAGCTGGATCACGATGTCTGCTTGCTCGTTTCCGACAGGGTTTCCGACAGGGTTTCCAACAGGATGCACCAACAAGGCACTGATCCCATTTTCTCATTCGGCTGTGTTCGGGTCCAGTCGAGCTCCTCCTGCCATGGGAGGTCGGAAGGTGGTCAACGAGATTGGGTTTTGCTTGATCGTGGAGAGAATAAGCTGTGGAGAGAATGAGTTGTGGAGAGAATGAGGAACACGAATAATGTGCTGCAGGTAAGAAAAAAAAAAGTGGTCAAAACGGTTGGCATGCATGCATTGCTTTCTCAGCTGCTGCGTATGGACCAACCAGCGGTCGAGGACATGACCGCCCACACCGATGGCCAGCGGTCAGGGACGGGAAGAGGTGGCCGAATCTGCGAACCTGCGGGTCTGTCGGCCGTTGTTCGGTGGCAAGCCAGGATCCCGCCTGGACGGGGAACAGACCTGTTCTCCTGCTCTTCGAAATGTCACCGGTGGCCAGCTGTTGGTGAGTAAGCGCAACCGGTTTTGAGCCAGGAAGGAACTGCGGCAGGAATACGGAACGAGAAAAAGAGGACACAACGTCGATTGGGTCGCACAGAACAAGCAGCTACGTGTGTCGTCATACACGAAGGAACATGCTCGGCCGTTCCTTCCCTGGTAGTTTTCCCACGCGCCACACCTCATCCGCCTTGTGCGCCGTCATTTTCCCTCTTTTCTCTCCTGCTTGGTATTGTTGACGAACAAGCATATGCAGTGACCAGCCACGAGCCAATGCCGACAGCATGCATTGTCGCCTAAGCACGAGTGCATGCTGGCGATGCACGACGGAGACGACACAAGACAACAAACCGGTGCAGGGATGCAAGATATCGCAGCGGCGAAGACGAAAGAGAGGACCGTCTCAGCCGACGGCCGCCATTCCTACCCCCCAGGAACAGCACACGGCGACAGGATGGCAGCTGGAAGAGATGGGGCGCCTCATTCCCTGGTTCTCGCGGGACTGCGCCAATAGCTGAGTAGTGGCCATTATCTGCTGACATGATGGCTGGTGCGACGAGCAGAATACGAGCCAACATGGATGAGGAACTGAGCTTCGTATTCCATTTTAGGCCACCCTGACATGCATATACGCCTCTCATATCGACCCCGGCCCGTGTCATGTCTCGGTCATCTCGAAATAGACGGGCCAAGTTGGCAAGAAGACCCCGATTCTACGACTAGAGGAAAGACCATCGGCACTGCATTTGACTCCATTACTGCTCTATATTATTCTTCAGGTGTTTTATCGAAACAGGGCATCCTTCTTTTTTCCAGCCCGTTTCTTCGGCCTTCTTCAGCTTTTTGTGACCACTTTTTCCATCAGCCATTTCCGGGTCCTCTTCATACCATTACGTCTCACAAACCCGAGACATGTCCAGCAGCAGCAGGTGAGAATCCGAATAGTAAAGACAAGGATGGGAAGTGAAAAAGAAAAGTGAAAAGGAAACGAAAAGACAACGGAAAAAGAATCAAAAGAAAAGAATAAAAAAAAAAAAGACGAGAAAAATGACAGAACAGAATGAAAAGGATGAAAGAGATGAAAGGAAGGAAAGGAAAAACAGAATCATCTAACAGGGGTAGAGGGAGCCTATGAGTGGGCAGTGCCCTATGCCCCTCTTCCTCATTGCTTTTCGACCCAGCCGGGTGAGCAAATCAAAAAGGAGATACAGAGGCGACAGCAGCAGCAAACACACACGAAAGGAAATCGTCTAGGAAATCGTCACATCATGGCAGAAGAAGGCAGCGTGTCGGGGTTTCGTCGACAGCCTACAGCGACTTTTCAAGCATCACCAGCTCTCGGAAGCCCTCCTTCCACTGGGTGGCCTCCTCTGGCGTCGGACGCGGCAGCGGACTTCGGGCGTAGCCGCCGTAGCCGCTCCAGGCCTGCAGGCCGGCCTTGGTACCGACGATGCCGCCCTGAATGGCGGTCCAGTCTCCCTTGGCAACGGTCTCCTGCATAGCCTGGGCCTCGGGCAAGCGCCCCTGGCGGAACAGCTCGACGGTGCGCAGGCACGCCTTGGGAGCAATGTTGGCTAGGCCAGCGAGGATGCCGTGGCCGCCGGCGACGAGCGACTGGATAGTGAAGTCGGCCGAGCCGGCGAGTACGAGGAAGTCGGGCGCTTCGGTGGCAGAGGCAGTGCCAGCCGGCTGGCCCTTTCTGCGCGTGGCAGCCACCACACGGCTGAGCTTGCCGGTGTTGCCACAGGTCAGCTTGACGCCGGCAATGTTGGGGTGCGCAGACAGGCGGATGATGATGTCGGACGACAGATCCATGCCATTGACGGCACCGGGGTAGTTGTAGATGACGATGGGGATGGGCGAGGCGTCGGCGACGGCGGTGAAGAAGTCGATCACCGTCTGGGCGGCCGGCGCAAACAGCGGCGCATAGTACGACGGCGGCAGCACCAGGGCAGCGTCGCCGCCGGAAGCCCAGGCCTCGTGGCAGTAGGAGATGGTCTCTCGCGTGCTCTGGCTGCCGCAGCCGACGATGATGGGTATGTGGGAAAAGCCGGCGTCGTCCAGGGCGTCACGCGTTGCCTGGGTCACCCGCTGGCGTTCGACGTGCGTCAGGTGCACGGCCTCGCCGTTGGAGCCCTGCGTGGCGATGCCGGCCACGCCAGCGCGGGCCAGCCGCACCGCGTGCCGTGCGATCGTCGCCGTGTCTAGGTCTTCCGTGTTCGGGTCGAAGAAGCACACCGTGGGCACATACACGCCCGGCAGAAGAGGGCGCGGCGGCGTCGTGCGCTGGAACGACCGCCCAGCACTGGCATCGGCGTCCCCGAGCGAGGCGCTGTCATACGAGCTGCTAAGCGGCGACGACGACGAGTCGGCAGCCACAAAGCCGCTGGCAAGTGCCGGCGTCCGGAAAGCCATGCGGTTGAAGCCAGCCGTGTAGCTGCTGGCCGGCGATGGTGCGTCGTTGTGAGGGGCCATGATAAGGGGATGGTTGGGAGTACAGCAGAGGGCAGGTGTGGACGATGATGTCAGATGTGCAGCAAGTGATGAGGACTAAGACGAAGACTAAGATGAAGGCTAAGATGGTGTCGGAGATGGTATCGGAGATGAGTCAGGAAAGGTTCTAGTCAGGAGATCGAGGAGGGGGTAAGAGGAGCATGGGCCAGAAAAAGAAGGAGGCAGTCATCGATGACACGGGGGGGGATCGTGAGGATATATATTCGAGAGACCGACACAGGAAAGGGACTAGGGGATGCCGAAGACGCGGACAACATGAAAAAGGAAGGGACATGGGAGAAAGGTAAGGGGGGGGGGTTCCATTGTTACGAGGATCTGTCACGGACGAGACGACTGGTTAGTCTCGGGGGGGGGTAAGTGGAAAAGATACCAGACAGACACCCGTCGATGACACCAAAAGTAGGACCACACGGAAAGGACTTCTTGGGTGCTCCCAGCCCAGTGGATCACCGTGGCCGTGCCCATGCCTTTTGGACAGACGTGGGATTGCCTCTTTGGCCTTGTCCCTCATTCCGGTTCTCCTGTTGGATGGGCTTTGGACGTGTCCTCATCCTGCAGGGCAGCGCGTGCCCGGCCGGGCTATGGGTACTCGTACACGACGCGTACCGGTACGCTAGACGGTGTAGGATATACTTGGACGAGCTCGTATGCTTATATGCTCATACGTTCGATATGCTCATACGCCCTCTCCCCCCCGGCTCCCTGGCCAGGCCGAGTTGTGGCGTGGGCGGTGATGAGAGACGGGAGACTGGAGTCTCTGTGCCCTTTTTCCTCTTTTGTGTGTTGCAAGTACGACACGAATCATCACCATGGCTGCCGGAGAGGGTGGAGGGGGGGGGGGGGGGTCCAGCCAGCGACGCCGGGCGTGGAGAAGTTGAAAGCAACATCGAGCGACCTCCCGACGCGCTGCTCGTACGAGTACCCGGGAACTCAAGGCGCCAGGGGCAAAAAGAAGCGAACAGGTGAGAGAGGGGGGATCGGGAGGGAGAAGAGCGCAGCGGCGCTCAGCAGGTGCAGCCCGCAATATGGAGCGTGTGAGTGAGGGTGTGTCAGGAGGACAGCAAAATTGGGGCGTTGGGGGAAGGTACAAAAGTACTTTGTACATGTGCGCACCAGGAGGAGTACTCCCGCAGAGAACAAGTCCAGAAGCGGCAATGGCATTTGGGCTGTGCTTGCATTTTTCTCATCTTTTTTTTTTCTTCCCTGTTCGTCGACGAGTACGACTACGAGTATTGGAGGTGACCAGGGACCAGGGCGGAAAGAAATATGGGCCCTGTGTGGGGGTTAGCGTGAAAGAGGCGACAGGGGTGGGCAAGATTGAAAACGAAAAGATGGGGGTAACGTCGAGAGGGGGGGGAAGGACGGAAGGCAGAAAAAAGTGTGACCAGGACAAGACGGGAGACGGGAGGGGTGCAGAGACAAAAGCAACCGCACGGGATGATAAGTGAAATTGGAGGGAATCAGGTCGAAGGAGAGAAAGGGAATCAGAAAAAAATAAAGAAAAAAAGGAAAAAAAAAAAAGACTTTTTTTTTTCCCAAAAAAGACAAGATCCAGATAGAAAATTAAGAATCGAGACACAGTGCCCTTCGCTTCGTCTCGCCCAGCAGGAGGCAGGGTCGAGAAATTTGGGGGGCACACCTCCTTTTCCATGCTACCATGCGGACCCAGGAGATTGGACAGCGAAACGCTCTAGAAGACCTGCCTGGGCTGGCCCAATGGGGGGGGTGCCGGGCGATGCTGACCAGGACCCATGTGATGAGGGAGGGAAGGAGAGGGGGGGGGGAAGATGAAGCGTTCCCGCCACTGCCTCGAGAAATGCCGGCAGCCACGTTATTCTACTTTTTTTTTTCTTTTTCTTCTTCTTCTTTTGTGCAAAAAACACAAATACGGTGTATGACAAGACAGGCGGACCACCAACTGATCTGAGACACGGACGCGGGCGAGTATGCCTGCTGTCTGTGAGGTACCAGTCCTGCGGGGGAGAGAGAGAGAGGGGGAAACGTGGCAGAACGGGAGATGGCATTCGCATATCCATAATCACGGAAGACACCCAGTAACCAGACACTAAAAGTCAGCAATAAGACTGCCGGCAAATGAGGAAGCAGCCATGCAGGCCGTCCTGCCGTGTCGTGCGCGCTGGGTCGGGCAGACGTGCAAAGATCACCACGCTGCAGGCATTGACCAGGTGACGTAGGGCGGGAGGGACAGAGAGAGAGAGGGAAGGAGCGTCCGAGGGGGGGAGGAGGGGAGGAAGGAAGGATGCTCCCCAGAGATCGTGCCAGGGCGTCAAGGCGTCAGGGCGTCATGGCGTCATGGCGTGTAAGCGTGCAGGCGAGCAGGCATGCAGACATGCAGGCGTGCAGCTGCCTCGGCCGGCCGTGTTAGCCGCATCGGATGCGGCGGTCTCGGTCTCTCGGTGGTGGGCTCAGCGGTCACGTCGGATGGCGCCAGAGGGCGTGCCAGCAGAGGAGCCTCATGCGTCGGGCAAGAAAAGACGGAAAAAAAAGGCAAAAAGGGCAGGAAAACCAGGGATCGAGGGCAGAATCGCGTGGGAGGAACAATGTAATGTAGCAGCCCCATCGAAAACCCCCATCCCCAAGGTCCGAGCGGTGAGTGCCGGGCGTTGCCCGACGACCAGTTTTCTCTTTTTTTTTTCTCTGTTATCTCTGCTGCCTGTTCCATCGTAGCCTCATGGTCCCCCCCCCCTCCGCGCGCGCCCCCTCCCCCCTCACCCCTGGCTGCTGGCTGGTCACGCTGGTCCAGCTGCCCCGTTGCACAGCCCTAGTTGTTGGCGAAGCGAAGGAGCGCGCGAGCGCTCTCTCACTCATGGCTGCTGTGCTCACCGCTACATCGGCGGCGGGAGCCTCCGGAGGGAGGGGGGGAGGGGAAAGGAGGNGGGGGGGGGGGGGGGGGGCGTACGAAAAGTATGAGTACGAGTAATACGTGTGTGCCGGATTATGACACTTCTGACTGCAAAAAGACCACCCCCTGTCCCGCTGGAGTCATGCATTTGCAGCGTACATCGCGCTCTCCGGACCGGACCAGACGAGGACGAAAAAGGGAAAAGAAGTCGAAGGAGAAAAAGAATACGAAAAAGTCCAAACAGACAGATCACTGGCGGAGCAGCCTCCGGGTCCCCAATCAGAGACCTCTTACACGAGATCGGCAGACCTTGCTTGCCCAATCACATGAGCCGGCTGGCACGCGCACCGATGTTTTTGCACAACTCGTGCTTTTCCCTTGAAGGGCCGACACAGGAACCTTCTCTCCCACCTCTCTCTCTCTGTCTCTCTCGCTCTCCCCCTACGAGAGTACGTTCCCATCTCCCCATCAGGTGATGGACCGCATGACACGTCCGGCGCCACGTCCCCTGTGACGTCGACCTGTGCTTGCTTATCCAGGCCTATCCGGCTTTCGTTTTTCCGGTTCCTTTGCCTCCTCTCTCTGGTGGGTGGGCAGCGATTGGCCCAGAGCACGCCGCCCCGCAGCCACACGACCGCAACCAGAGCAGAAAATGGTCTTTGTCCGCGCTGGCGCAAATATTGGAAGGTGCGGCGGACAAGACCACCGCCGCCGCCATTGGACAATCCCCCAGGAAGGGGGGGAAAACTACTTGGCACGGTGCTTGCCAAAACGGGAAGGGGCAGCTGACTAGGAGAACAGAGGCTAGGAGGGGGGGCCCTGTAATACGTTGTAACACAGCGCCGCACACGACCTGTCAGTGTGGAAACTGGGGTGAGCGACAGTGGCGCCATCCGCTGGAGGGGGGGGGGTCCTTCTCAGCAGTTCAGGCACCCAGCACCCGTAAGATACATGCGGTTTGTATGTATCTTACTCGTAGTGTAGTACGAAGGGGGGGGGGCTGTAGTGGGTATGCCATGGCTAAGCGGTCAAGATCGGAGGCTACTACGCAGGTGTTGGAGATGAGAGAGAAGGGGGGAAATTAAAAAAAGAAATAACCCTCCAAAAATAAATCCAAAAATCAGACCAAAAAATCGAGCAGGAACCCAGGATCATGGCGCTGGATTCGCCACGGTTGGGGGGGGAGAGAGAAAGGGGGGGAGAAGGGGGGGGGGAAGAAATCTCTCTGTCCTTGATTTTTCAGCCCGCGGCCAGGGCTTGTGCAGGCGGCGTAGGCACAGACCCAGTGGGGGAGAGAGAGAGAGAGTTGGAGAGTTTGGGGGTCGCCTGGGCTGGAGGCTCGAATGGGGCTGGCTGGGCTTCTCGTGCCCGCTCTTACGAGTCCTCGTACGTTGAGCCGCCATTTGTGCTGCTTTTTGGGGCGCTTGCCAACTCTGCTCAGCTCCTGTCGACTCCTGCCTTCTCTGGCATGCAGTTCTCTTGCCCACGTCTCTTTCTCTCTCTCTCTGTATTCCCGATTCCCGTCGGCTGGACATACCCGCTGGGTCTCGTGTGGTCGGTCGCGACCCACACGGAAGACGGAACGCCGACGTTCTCGTACTCGCATACAAAATGGGGAGAGGTCTGCCCGCTGTCATAATTGTGTATTTGTACTCATTTGGTCAGATCGCCAGCGGGTTCGCGAACCGGTGCGGTCGCTAACCCCCACACTATTTTGGACCCAGTGCTTCTGCCTTTTTTTTGGCCCTTCCGTTCTACCCAGCCTCATTCGCTCTGCCTCTCGCTTCTCCCGGACTTCTTTTCCCCACCAGTTGCAGATGTCGCCTCCCTCTGTCCACACACCTCGGTCATCTTGTGGCTCTGCCCTCTCTGATCCTTCGGCTGTGCGGGTGGCAGAATTGCCGGTCCTCTTCGAAGCGGTCAGCCAGCCAGTCCCCCCTGTCGACCAGTCAAGTCAGCCCGCCGCTCTGCCGCTCTGCCGCCCTGCCGCCCTGCCGTACCCATGATCACGGGGCGCGTCTTTGCATGTGCCCACAGCATCGCCGCCGCCAGCAAGGCAGCTCAGCTCGACACCGACACCAGCCAGCCAGCCAGCCAGCCAGTCAGCCAGCCAACCAGCCAATCGCCAGACGCAGTCCCCCCCGATATGGGGTTGCAGCGACCATCGACTGAACCCAGCTTCTCCGCGCTCTTCTTCTCCGCGCTGCCGTCCACACAAACACAAACAGCCGCATGGCAGCTGTCACAGGTCGTCGCGGCCGCCATAGGTCACAGGTCTGTTGGCCTGCTGGCCTGCTGGCCTGTTGGCCTGTTGACCTGTTGACCTGCTGGCCTGCTGGCTGTCGATCGCCCTGTCGTGGCACATGCTCACACTCTCCCCCCCCCGTCTGTCGACCTCTCTCGCCCTATACGAGACCAGGACCACGCAGGCGTGCCCATGTACCCTCCTTCCGCCGCGTGATCCTCGGTCGCTTCTGCAAGCCATCACCCGCCCCAGCAGCTGCGTGTTGCTTTCCACCGCGACAAGACGAGAGAGGAACGCCGAAGGAGGGTGACCCTGGCTCCACCACCGCAGCACCGCGACGTGCGACCTTCTCCAGTTTTTCTCCGCGACCTGGCAGCAGACGCCATCCGCTGAGTTGAATGCTAGCTTGAATGCTGGCCTCGAATGCTGGCTTGACGTTATTCATTGCTGCTTTTGTGCGCCTGCTGAATCCGGGGGTAGTATATCTACTTTGCATCTTTACAAGTGTCAGTTGAGCAAGCCCTGCTGTTTTTCTTGTCTTCCTTTTCTTCTTTTTTTTTTCTTTTTTTTTTCGTTTTTTTGCCTGTTTGGGGCAAATTCTCGGCCGACAAGCACGCAAGAGGAGTGGGATGCTACCGCTTCCCCTCCGAAGACGGCAATAAAATGGCCGTGGTCCCGAGTACGAGTACGAGTGTACGAGGGTACAGATATTTGTACAAGCACGAAGATAACGCTGCTAGTGCAGACAAGCAGACAAGCAGACAAGCAGACAAGCAGACAAGCAGACAAACAGACAAGCAGACAAACAGACAAGCAAACAAGCAGACAAGAAGGAGGGGGGAACTGCCAGAAAGCAACAGTAATACCGTGCTTGTGTGGCTCTGACGCCATGGTCTGGCGTCGGTCTCCTGCCCATAGCGCCACGATCGGATATCGAGACCCAGCTGGCTGTCATCCCTCCACCTCCTCCCGAGCACACCCTCTCATAGGATGTCTCCCCAGCATGTCTCCCCAATGGTCTCCTCAATGGTCTCCCCAACGGTCTCCCCAGGGCATCTCCCATATGACCCATGGGCTAATTCTCCCATTGGTGCAGCTGCCATGGCCATCCCCTCCCTCTTGTCTGGGCAGAGCAAGCGCCCAGAAAGGCATTCCGGGGGATGTCACCGATATGTCCGGAGAAAGACGTCGTCGCTGTGCCTCTCTCTCCTCTTCCCCCCTGCTCGCCGTCCCCCCTGCCATCCCTGTTATCCCTGTCATCCCTGTCACCCCTGCCATACTTCCCATCCCTCCCATCCCTCCCACTGCACACGCAGCACTCTCTCGTGTCCTGCACCCCGCAATCGGCTGCGACCGCCCACGTTCTGCAGCTGTGTGTTGCCCTCGCCTATGTACGGTCTGTAGGCTTGCGTGCTGTGCTGTGCGTCTGCTTCCAAGATGTGGTAGCTTCATCTCCGAGGCATTGATCGGAAGCGAACGCTCATGCACTGCTCTGCTTGTCTGATCCCATTTTGGCCCCCTCCCTCCATCCATGCACACCGAAACCCCGTGCAGACACGCGCTAATGTCCGCAGCGGGTGAAAAGGAGGAGGAGAGAAGAGGGAGGCGGGACCGCACCTGGAGGACGGCAAGCCACGCCGAGCTGGTCATCATGCGCCCGCGAAAACCAAAAGACGGGCCACATCACAGCAGAAAACAAAAGAGCGGTGGCTCCAGACGGCTCGGCCGGTGTCTCGTATTGCATCGTTTCTTGTTGCCTTTTATTTTCGTGTGTAACATGGCTTTTCTCGGCCTTTATGCAGCCACCCCCCCCCCCCCCCCTCCCCTTTCCTCCTCCTCTTCCTCCTCCTCCTCCTCTTCCCCCCTCTTCCCCTCACGTCTCCCCCGCTCTGCTAGTCTAGTCGGTCAACGTAGTTTGCCAGACCGGTCAGAGCTGGAATGTCTGTGGCTGTGGCTTGTCCACGATGGCAGCATTGCTGACAGCGGCAGTGAGGAGAGCGTTGCATGGCATGCAACAGGGGGGTCCGGTCCGGAAAGCGTGCTTATTCAGCATATTCAGCAGGACGGCAGCACAAGGAGGTGACGGGCTCTCCGCCGACTGGTTCACGCTGCTGGCGGAGCTCTCCTTGGCAGAGGGACACACGGCAGGGTGACGATCCCGAGGGCCGACCACCGGAGAGACGCTCCGCGTAGACACGCGAGCTGGAACCTGAACCTTGCTTTCTGCTTTTCCGGAATGGGTCGAGGCAGCTGACATAGCCCGATGCCCGCATCTCGAGAGAGGAGGGGGGGGGACTGGACTGGTGCTGCTCTGGCACATTGCCACAAAAATAGAACGTAGCGGTCTGGCTTTAAGTCAACTTTGTATCCTGTGATCTAGACATCCCAGCAGGGCATTCCAGGGGGGGGTAGGAGGAGGAGGGGCAACCGAAATGAGATGGAAAGGAGCCTGATGGACGACCGGACCCACGACAATCGTGTACGAAAACAGAGGAGCACCAGAGCCCTCCTCTCTGCTCCCTGTACTCTTCTTCACCTCCTCACCGTCTCGTCGATGTGCCCGTTTCCGAGTTCTTCCTCTTCTCTGGACGTCTGTGTCCCCTTCTCATTCGATCCATTTGATCTCCACCGCCCCCCACGGAAGTCGCCACTGGTTGAGAGAGGTCGACAGGGGGAGGGGCGGGCGACGGTCGCAGACGTATTACCCCGTACCTGACATGTATCCCTATCTCACGATGTGGTCCTGTCCTCTCTCTCTCTATCTCCTCCTCTGTCTCTGTCTCTCTCTTTTCTATACATACACCCTACCCATCGGGCCCCAATGGCAGACAGCCGACCATACGACTTTTGCGACTATGCGACAATGCGACAATGCGATAACGCGGCCATGCGGCCATGCGGCCATGCTTTTCGGGCCTCCCTGCGTGCGCCCATAGAAGACGGGATAAAAAAGCACTAGAACAAAATGAAACGCCGTCGTGGGACAACCGCAACGCCGTGCTACTGCGGAGGAGCAAACTCGGGCCGCTCTTTTTTTCTTTCTTGGGCTCGTCTTGGCTCGCTCGTCCCTGTTCGCCTCGCTACTTGCCGTGTCGCGGGAGGAGGGGGGGGGGCACAATGACACGGCGGGAGGGAGAGTTCAAGGGTGGAAGAGGAAGGAGAAAGAAGGAGGGGGGGGAGGAGACCGTGATCGGCAAGGCCGTTCAGATATCCGGTATGGCTTTTTTTTCACTCTTCTCCTTCTTCTTTTGGCCAGACGGGAAGAATCGAACGAGGAATCGAGCGAAGAATCAAGCGAAGACGAAGAATCGAGTGAAGAAACGAGTCAAGAGCCAAACGAATCACGAACCGAATAAAAAAAAAGAGAGAGCACATGTCTTTGTGCCATGTTACTCGGTACCTGCCGTGTAAGACTTACGGTTTTCGACACCGAATGTCCTCCCCCCCCCCTGAACCAGAGTCAGAGTCAGAGTCAGAGTCATACATGCTCGCCTCCAATCAGCAGCTGCCAAAACGCAATCTGGTGCTCCCGGAGAGAGAGAGAGTTTCTGTCTAGCACGGCTGTCTGCCGCGACCGTGTCTGGCCGCCCATCCTGGCTGTTTTCGTCGTCTTGCATGGCAGGGGAGGGGTGGGACTCTCGGGACAGCAGTCGGGCTGGCTCGACGGACGGGGGGGGCGGGGGGGCGTACGCTCGTACGTACGTACAGATTACGTGGTGGAAATCAAACAAGAGATAAAGAGAAACCGGAGACGGGATGTCAAGAGGCGAGAGGCGAGGAGGGGAGGGCCTAGCCGACGTTGCATGCGTCTCGTCGTTTTTTATAGATGCCGCCGTCGTTTGCATCACTTAGCCGAGCAGGAAAAAAAAAATTTAACACTCTCCCAACACACACACAACACACGACTCTTGTCAACTGCCGAGCTGGGACTGCATGTGGCGTTGTGTCGTCACAAGACTTCTGCAGATGATGATCCTTGGCAGCTCACACACAGACGCGTCCGAGTCGGAGCGATAGAACGTTGGGAAGTTGGGAAGTTTTCTGTGTTCTCGCCTTCCTTGTCTGATTTCTGTCAGCCCAAGCTGTCCCCCCTCCTCACCCCTCCTGCCCCCCCCCCCTCCATTTCCTTCTCTTCCCTTCCCTGACTCTCTCTCTCACTCTGAGTGGCCCTCTCTCTTCCTGAGTGGCCTTCTCTCACCCGGAGTGGCCCTCTCTCTCACACTCCGACCTCTCCTGCCCCCTCCTCTCAACCTACACTGCCGAGACCTGGGCCCGCGAGAAAGATGCCCCCAGACGCTCCAGAATGTGGTCCTCGACAGTTTGGGCGTGGCCGCCGCCGGCGGGTTGGCTGCCGTCGAGGGGCGCCAGGCGGGTGTCGAGGTTGCCGTCAAAGAAAAAGGGGATGGAGTAGCGGTCGGCGGAGCCCTTGTTGATGACGCGGTGGAAGTTGCTCTTGTAGGTGTTTTTGGTCCAGAGGGCGAGCATGTCGCCAATGTTGACGACGTAGGCGAGCGGGTTGGGGGCGACGGGGACCCAGCGGTCGGCGGCCTGGTCGAGGACCTCGAGCCCGCCGGCGTCGTCCTGGTAGAGCAGGGTGATGGCGCCAAAGTCGGTGTGGGCGCCCGTGCCCAGCTGGGGGCGGGCGTCAGCGGTGTTCGGCTGCGGTTGCGGCGGGTAGTGCAGCAGGCGCAGGTTGCACAGCGGGTCGTCGGCGGCAAAGCCTGCAAACACGTCGTCGCCGTACGGCAGGCCCTTGGCCAGGATCTCGAGCACCGTCATCGACAGCCGCAGCACCGCCTGGTAGTACGCCTCGATGGGCTCGCGCAGGTCCGCGTCCGCGATGCTGGCCGGCAGGATGTTCTCGCCCATGAGGTAGGGGTGCCGCTGCACGCGCGCGTCCGAGTAGGGGATGTCTTGGCCGAAGAAGAAGCCCTGGGGGTCGGTCAGCGCCTGTGATCGAGATCCCTCGAAAGACACGTCAGGGAAACACACCTCTCGCATGTCCGGCAGCGTGTCCTCCTGCAGCGCCTGCGTCCCGATCAGCTCGTATCCCCGGTTCAACAGGGTCCCCGCCGGCCGCAGCGCCTTCTTCTCGTCCAGCGGCAGCGCAAACAGCCGCTTCATCCCCCCGAGCAGCCGCTGCTGCAGCTCCAGCGGCACTCCGTGGCCCACCAGCGAAAAGAAGCCCGCCGTCATGCACGCCTTGCGCACATCGGCCACCACCTGCGCTGCCGCCTCCGAGCTCGGGTCCGCCAGGTACGGCGCTATGTCGACTGTCGGGATCACAAACGAGTCGGCCATGTTGGTCTTGGGTTCAATTCTGCCGGTCTGCTTTTTTCTTTCTTTCTTCTGCTCTGATCTCGAGGCTTTGGTGTTCTTTCGTCGTGGCCACAGCTAGATTCAGCTTCACACGGCAACTTGAGCCGTATTATTTCTTGACGTATAAGTCAGCGGGGCTGCGATAGTGTCCCCAAACCAGCCTACCGACTCGAGACGGACAACGCCGGCTCCCTATCATTCGAGCTCTGTGCAGCACGGTACGCTGCCGCCCCCATTGGCTGGCGCCCATGCTGTAAGCAAGCTGTAAGAGACGGAGAGCCTCTGCGAATGCCACAGGCGAGAGGCCACCATTCCCCGTAGCGCATTGTCGAGCGCTATCTGAGCCTCGGCCAAACAGCATCATGAATTTCTGTCGAGTGCAAAACTGTGACTAATTGATTAAACGTGCGAAATAAGAAATATGGGCATGCAGCCGGCTGCTCTTGCCACAAACGTCCAATTGCAGCTCTTTCTAATTTGGGACAGCGAAATACAATTTGACCAGAATAATTTCGCAAAGTCATCAGCTTCAGTATCGCCGATGAGCAGTCGCTGCTGATTACGTTTTGTGAATGCAATGCTCTATTGTCTACCGAGCCCTCGTCTCGAACACCCATTTCGTGTCCTTTTGTTGGTCCTTTTAGTATTTTTTTTTTTTCCTTTTTTTTCCTTTTTTTTTTTTTTTTTCTTTTCTCTCTTTTTGGTCGGCCTACATATGCTCGAGTCGTCACGGGCGGCATTTTCGTCTGCTGCCACCGACGGCTCACAGAATGTACCGATAGCCCACG